>VMDO01003688.1:0-138323 GCA_007922755.1 Pedetes capensis | reverse complement strand
GAAATTAAGGAGAAAAAAAGTTATTTAATCTCCTCCACTAGCAGGTAAAAGGAGGTCAGGACATACCTCAAAAAAGTCTATTAATTCCTGAGAATTCTTTTTCTTTTACCCTTGGTGCAGGGCCCATTGTTAATGATGATAGGCATATCTTTCCTATTTTGTATCTTTTATAACCAGATTTTTTAATTAAAGTACTAGGGGGACCTTCCCCCAAAAAAGAATTTATTTACAAAAAATAGTGCATGTATGTATGTATGTATGTATGTATGTATGTATTTACTTTTTTTGTGGTACTGTGGGCTGAACCCAGGGCCTTGTTCTTGCATGCTTTGCAAGTGCTATACCACTAAGCTACACCCTCAGCCCATTTCTTTACTTTTTTGAGACAGGGTCTTGCTGAATTACACAGACTACCTCTGGTCTCAAATTTACGATCCTCCTGCCTCTGCCTCCCGAGTCACTGGGATTATAAGCGTGTGCCACTGCGCCTGGCAGTGTATTTATTTTCACATGTTCAGACTTCATCCACCTTTAACATAATCTCTGTTTGATGCAGCACACACCTCAAGACTTTGCATTCCTCAAAACAAGTTTTAAACTCATCAATTTTGATGTCTTTTAGTGCTTTTGCCATTTTTTTTGTTTCACCTCCTCCACATTGGCAAAACATTTCCCTTTAAGGACATTTTTATCCAGGGAAACAACAACAAAAATTGCATGTGGCAAGATTGGGTGAATAAGGAGGATGGGACACAAGGGTCATGCTGTTTTGGGTCAGAAACTACTGAACACTCAGCACTGTGTGGGGAGGTGTGTTGTCATGGTCAGAGAACTAGTCACCTCTTTGCCACAACTCAGGATGTTTCTAAATTTATGCAACCTTCTTAGAACTTCCACATGAAAACTTTGGCTGACCCATTGACCTGGAGGAACAAATTCTGAGTACACAAAGAAATATATGATCATTGTTTTCATGGCCAATTCCAGGTTTTTTGGAGCGGGGCCAGGGCTCTCCCTTATGTGCCATTCATACAGAAACTATTATAAATTTTACATCTTAAATACGCTAATCAATAAATTAAACTGAGCATTGTTATTTTAGGTGTTTTCTTAGCACTAGAATGTAGACTAAAGAGGTACCTGGCTCAGTCATTATCAACTAAATGTCACAGTAAAGATATGCCTAATATCTTCCACTTTAAAAATACAACTATGCAATTAGCTGATTTGATTTATCATTGCTGATAAAATTAAGATATAGACTGCTAGATGAAAATGTGCAAAATCAGGAAGGTTCACATTTCCTCCACAGCACCAATCCCAGGTCAATTTAGGTGCCTTTCTATTTATTGTATTATAATCATTCATTTTCTAATTTATGTGCCCAGTTGACCACATTTCTTAAGAACAAGTAGGAAGTTGTATTTATCTATACCATTACCTCTAGAGTTTAGTTTTGTACTTGGCCCTTTCTTGAGGCAGAAATGGTTAGGTAAATGATCCTTTAGCATAACTTGGTAAATATCAATGCACCTCAGCTTTTGATGGTATTAATAAACTCATTATAAATTGAAAATATCATTACTTGAAAATATACTTAATATACTTAAACCTATCAAATATAATAGCTTAGGCTTGTGTTTCTTAAGTGTATTCAGAATAATTACATTAGCCTACAGGTGGACAAAATGATGTAGTACAAAGGCTACTTTATAATAAAGTGTTGACTGTCTCATATAACCTATTGAATGTTGTGCTGAAATGAAAAACAGAATGATCTAATGGGTATGGTTTTGCACCATTGTATGTTGGGCAGTACTGAGATCAAGTCCCATGGGCAGTCATCTTTAAAAGTTTAGAGAACTGTCTGGGCATGGTGGTGCATGCCTGTAATCCCAGGAACTCAGGAGGCTGAAGCAGGAGGGTTGCAGGTTGAAGGCTAGCAGCAGTCTGCATATCTTGGTGAGACTCTGCCTTAATAAATAAAAAAGGGGCTGGGGTGCAGCTCAGTAGTAGAGTACTTGCAAAGTATATGTGAGGCCCTGGGTTCAACCCCAAAGTACTGCCAAAAAAAGGGAGAGAAGGAGTTAGAGAACTAAATGGAATCTGAGTGGCTAGATGGCCTTAGTTCCTGAAAGTATCTCAGCATTTCAGAAGTAGATTTGTAGTTTTCATTGTTGATCCAGATTTTGAATAAGATATCTTCCTTACACAGCAACTTTTTACACTCCATCTAAAAAGGTTCTGAAGCTATGGACCTTTGGCATTCTTGTGAAACTATGGGCTCTTTCTATGTGTATTTTTTAAATGCATTATATAAAATACATAGACATATCAGAAACCTGTAAAATTAAAATAAAGAAAATATTTTTAAATTGTTAAAGAGTAATGTATGTTTTTCATCAGTTCCACATCAAATAAAAATTTAATGACATGCCTAAGAAATACAGTTTCAAAGTAATGATAAACATAAATGATATCTGAAACACCTATGATACCAAAATAGTCTATTTCTGTTGATAATGAAGCCACAGGTATTGTTAATGCCTGGATGGTTACCTACATTTGTAATTGAGAATTGTGCTAAATTTCAGAGTTTTGTGAACATAAAGAGATATATTTTTGTCATCAAGTTAACAGACTTTCTGAGTCTAGCCATAGACTCCTTGTTTCTGAACCTCAAGTTAGGAACTCTTTATTTAGAAGTATATGTTAAATTATAAAAAAGGAAACTAAAGTTAGTAAAACAATATACATGAAAACATGCTAACATACATTAAAATAGAAAAGTTAGGCAATTCTTTGCCATAGTTTAAAGAAAAACACTTCTAAGAGTGATGGACTAGGGAAGGCCTATTGTCTAAAAATCCATTTCCCTAATAATGATTCAGTTGGGATAAAGATGTTGAAGAGAGACCCATGTTTTGTGATGCTCATCCCAGAGATCCCTGCATTAGTGGCAGTCTCTGGCAAAGAAAAGAAAAAAAAAAAAAACTTTTATCTTTTTGCTTAGAAAAGTTTTCTTTTCCCTGTTATATTGTGGTATGGAAGGAGACAAATTTTATGTCTTCATTTTGAGTAGTGCGGAGCAAGTCTTCAACTGTGGCTTCCCTGCCTACAAAATGGATGAAATAGTATTTTTGTGCAAATCAAATTCAATGAGCTCAGGGTACAAGAAATCACAGTGTAAATTGAAAAGAACTGTACAATATAAACTGTTTCCTAAGCCGCATCTATTGTGATTCTGATATATACCCAACTTTCAGAATCATTGAGATTTATAACCTTCTTTTCCATGATGAGAATATCAGAAATGTAGAATATTATCACAGCACATTTTGCTACTTTTGGAGTAGAAAAACATTTGACATGCAAATGGGAGAATTTCATTAAAATTTTAAACATTTTAATTACGAAGGGTGACTTTTTACCTATAATATGCCTAACATACATGTCAAGCAGCTTGTTCTATTTACTAACTGAAATGATCATCATTTAATTGCTAAGTACTAATTTTGTTTTTAAAAAAATCACCTATAGGCTATAATGAAATTGGTGATAGACTAAATATTTGTTTAGTTTACATTTATTATTATTTCAAATAATTCTACAATCTGTTTACACTCTTTTTAAAACTTAAATAAATCTGGTTTATTACCTAATAGTAATAACTTCTTTGTTTAATTCACTTCAATAATAGTTACAAGTACTGATTAGATCATTTTGTAATAGTTGAATTTTGCTGAATTCCATCTACATTATCACTTTTAATTCTTACAACTTTATAAGGCAGGTATTATTATTTAGCTCAGAATAGGAAAGCATTGGCCCAAGATCAAACTGGAAGAGCCAAAACATCAAATCCACTGCTTTGCTACATGAAACAAAATGGAATTATAACTAAAGAAAGAAACATACTGACTTCTGGGTGCTCTCCTATACCTCACTGGCCACCCCATGTGCTAAATAGTATTAGCCCATTTAACAGATAAGCAAAATGAAGCTCTGAAAGTTTAAGAGACTTATCTAATATTATGTGACAGAATTCAAACGAGGCCCACCATCTTCCCATTATTCCCATTATTGAAAAAAAGTTTTTAAATCTCACTCAGTGATTCTGAAAATTGGTTACAGATGCATTGAGTACCAACTATTACTTGGTCAAAGGAGCAGAGAAAGATAGCTACTGACTAGAGGGAGAAAAAGATATAAATGGAGTTTGTAGCTTTTTGCAACATCATGAGCCACAAATGGAAATGTGGAACAATAGGGAAGATTATAAAAGGATGTAACATTCCTGAAACTCTTCCAGGATATAAGTAACTTTTTAGACGTGAAATTGCATTTATCACATCAAATATGTGCTGTCCATATTTTTCCTGTGAGACTCTATGCAATAGATTGTTGTTAGGTACCATTGAGTCGGTGTCCAACTCATAATGACCCTATGTACAACAGGCGAAACAGTATTGTTAGCACCTCTCTGCTATTCATAGGTTTTTCAATGGCGGATTGATTTTTGGGAGTGGGTTGTCGGGTCCTTCTCCCAAGCCTACAGCACCTGGTATTCCCAGGTGGTCTCCCATCCAAGTACTAACCAGGCCCAACCTTGCTTAGCTTCCAACAAGATCTGATGGGATCGGACACCACCGTGCTACAGCTGCAGGCTATGCAATAGATAGTAAGCACTTAACTCTGTTTTATGCTTAATGCTTGTATGTTAAATTCAACAAAGTATTTGGAACTTCCTTCTGAAAATATTCATCTTTCAGGGCTGCAAATAAGGTTTGTCCATTTAAAAAATCTTGAAGCACTGCTCTAAATTATTTTTAAAATATTTCTTTTAACCTGGGCACAGTGATGCACACCTGTAATCCTAGCGACTTGAGGGGCTGAGGCAGGAGGATTGCAGGTTCAAGGCCAGAAAGAGCTTGCAAAATTTAGCAAGCCTCTGTCTCAAGATAAATTTTTTAAAAAAGAAATGAGGATGTAACTCAGTGATAGAGCACCTGCTTAGTACAAATCCTTGGGTTCATTCTCCAGTACCACAAAAACAAAGTAACAACAAAAAACTTCTTTTACATGTACAGAGATTAGTCATATGATGGTAAACAGCACTTTAATAAAGCACATAAAGATACCTAACGTACTACATTTAGAAAAAATTCATTCTACTAAGTAATTAATATTCATTCATTTAACAGATATACACTGAGTACCTGCTATGTGCCAGGCATGAACCCTAGTCCTAGGATACAGTGTGAACCTTTGAATGAGAAATACTCAGCCTAATGGTTAACGCTGTCATGGAAAAGAAAAGAATTATTTAAAAAGCACACATGGAAGTAATTAAGTCATGTAAAAACCAGTTATTCAAGTGGTTGGAAATGAATTCAAACTAGTGTCTCATTTGTTCTAAAGGTTGAAGATAATTTTGATCGGGCATTAAAATGCAATTTTTATGAATTTATAAATTATTTTTAACATAAGAATTATTCAATGAAGATATGGTATCTATTTTAAGTATATAAGCTCTTTTATTCTAAAATAAAGACTTAACACTCTATTAAATAAAGTGTTCACTTAGAAAAATGTTAAGTGGTGCTGAGTGCCATGGCACAAACCTATAATCCCAGAGACTTGAGAGACTGAGACAGGAGGATCTCAGGGTGGAGGCCAGAGGTAACCTGTGCAAGTTAGTAATACTTTGTCTCATAACAAAAAATTTTAAAAAGGGGTTGGAAGTGCAGCTCAGTGGTACAGTACTTGCCTAGCATGTGTGAGACTCTGGGTTCAACCCCCCAATACTTCAAAAAAAGTGACTGTTTAAATACTGATTAAAATATTAAATATGATAATCATAAAATGTATGTAACATAATTACAATCATTTATCTTAAGTGATTTAAAAACACTTAAATTAACATAAAAATGTTCATATTTATGGGGTTCTGTGTTATGTTTTGGTATGTGATAATTATATAATGTTTAAGTCAGGGTAAGCATATTGATTTTCTCAAATAGTTGGTGAAAATATTCAGTTCCTCAATTGATTATTCCCTTCTTAATAGCTAACTAAGCTATAAAGCTTAAATAACTCTTAAGTAATTAAGAATTAATAGAATAAAGCAAACAACATTAATTTAAGAAAATTAACTCAGGGAACATTTATAAAAAAGAGAACAATTCTGCTTCTACTCAGTAAAAAATTATTTATGCCATATGTAATTACTACACTAGCCATATCCCTTTTTTTCCCATTTAAGTGCTACTTTAATTTTCATTTAGGTGATTAATTAGAAGGCAGGGAGTATAAGGTGCTTTGCAATATGCATGATTTTTTTTGCTTGGCTTTGATTCTGACTACTAGAACAACTCAGCTTTGACCTCAACTAGTCACCAGTTATGTATAGTGCACAGGCACTGTACCCCAGACACCGTACCCTGGGTGAGATGGGTAGGACAGAGCCTGCCCTCCCAGGGCCTGCCTTCAACAGGATGCCTAGAACAAATACAGAGTGGACCATAACACAAGTGGGAAACTCACAAGTGGCCTGAAGAAGATTCAAGAAAAGTACTGTCTCATTTGGGGGAAAGGGAGAAAACTTTTTTTGTTTTTTATGAATTGAGTTTTCCTAATGGCTCTTACTTTCATTATTTACTTTCAAGTGTTTTAAATTAAGAAAAAGTAAGATAAAGGCCTTTGTCATGTGTAGGAATGATTTTACCAAAGAGCAACATTACCAACACACTTTGATCCCTCACCCTTTGTCTTTGGTATTTTAACATCTTCCGAACTAGTCTTTCCTCTTTTTATCTAACCTCTACGCTTTTTACCTTGCAGTGCGATGGGCAGTATATTCCTCTCCCCAGTTTGCAAGGCATAGCAGTGTTGAATATCCCTAGCTATGCTGGAGGCACCAACTTCTGGGGTGGAACCAAAGAGGATGATGTAAGTAGCATAATGACAGTGAGACCTTTGTTTTCTCAATAATTAAGTTATTGGAATACTTTGCCTTTTAAGATGTGCTTTTATTTTAATTTTATGTCAAATATTTTATACTGGTGACTGGTGAGAGGTAGGATAGATTTAAGATTTTTTTTCAACAGTCTTTCATGGACACACTCTAAAATTTCTGATTCTGGGATTCAGGTAACAATTTTCTAGATAAATACAAAAGAATCTACTCTGGGAAAGCAAATTTAGGAGATAAAGAAGAGAAGTTTTTACTTTTCAATTTCATAACTGTATTAGTTTTCTACAGCTGCTATAGCAAATGAACACAGATTTGGCAACTTAACACACATGTATTACCTTATAGTTCTGTGTGGTAAAAGTCTGAGACAGTCTCCTTGGGCTAAAATCAACATGTCAGTTGGGCTGTGTTCCTTTTGGAGGCTCTGTTGGAGAATCTATTTCTTGCCCTTCTGCTTTTAGAGACTGCGCACATTTGTCTTTCCGTTTTAAGCCAGCAAAGGCAGATCGACTCTTTCTCATCTTGCATCATTCTCATCTCCTCTTCCACTTTTCATGACCTTTGTGATGACATTGGGCTCATCTAGAGAGTCCTAATTAATTGCCTCTTCTTAAAGTCCTTAATTTGGTCACATCTGCAAAGTTCCTTTTTCCATGTAAGGTAATAGTCACAGGGTCCGGGCATCAGCACATGGACTTTTTGGGCATAAGTAGTGGGGCATTATTCTGACCACCACAATAACTCTGCAATTTTAATATTTTAAATTTATGTATACATTACTACTTTCTTTAGTTTAAGAAATATCCAGAGAACTTTTTTGAGCTGTGAGATTTTGTTGTATTTTTATTTTCTTTTTATACTGTCATGTATGTTGTTGTTGTTGTTAGGTGCCGTCGAGTCGGTATCCAACTCAGAGCGACCCTCTGTACAATAGGGGAAACACTATTGTCAGTGCTTCTCTGCTGTGCATAGGGTTTTCAATGGCAGATTGATTTTTGGGAGGGGGTTGCCAGGTCCTTCTCCCAAGCCTGCAGCACCTGGTGTTCCCAGGCGGTCTCCCATTCCAGGTACTAACCAAGCCCAACCCTGCTTAGCTTCCGAGATCTGACGGGATCGGATGCCACAGGGCTACGGCTGCAGGCGAAGCTTAATTGTGTTATTGTTATTGTTAAGTGCTGTCGAGTCAGTATCCGACTCATAGCGACCCTCATAGGGTTTTCAATGGCAGACTGTTTCGGGATTGCCTTGGGAGTGGGTTGTCAGGTCCTTCTCCCATTTTTGTGGTGTTGGGAATTGAACTCCGGACCTCAGAGACTGCAGCGCAGCACTCTACCCACTGAGCTAAATCCCAGCCCCAGTCATGTATGTCTATGTACATATGTGTTGTTGTTAGGTGCCATTGAGTCCGTGTCTGACACATAGTGACCCTACAAACAACATGTGAATCACTATTGTCCGTGTTTCTCTGCTATTCATAGGGTTTTCAATGGCAGATTGAATTTTGGGAGTGGGTTGCTGGGTCTTTCCCCTAAGTCTACAGTATATGGTGTTCCCAGGCAGTCTCCCATCCAACTACTAACCAGGCCCGACCCTGCTTAGCTTCCGAGATCTGACAGGATTGGACATCACAGTGCTACAACTGCAGGCTATATATATATATATATATATATATATATATATATAAACACACTCCCAAAAGCAATCCAAAATAATCAGCCATTGAAAACCCTATGAGGGTTGCTATGAATCAGACCTGACTCAACAGCATCTAACAACAACAACATGTATATGCATACACTTTAGAATATATATAATTTTTTGGCAGTACTGGTATTAAACCCATAGCCTTGCACATGCTATACAAGTGCTCTGCCACAGAAGTACAACTCCAGCCCTTTTTTTTAATTATTATTATTATTTTGAGATGAATTCTTGCTAAATTGCTCAGGGTGCCTCTGTCCTTGAACTCATGATCTTCCTGCCTTAGCTGTCAAGTCTCTGGGATGACAGGCATGTGCCACAGTGCCTGACTTATACTTCTCTATATTAAAAAAGAAAAAAAAACCCTCACAAATGCAGTTATTCTAAAAAGAATGAAAAAGAGGACACAATTATTGAAATAGACGTAGCAATAAAAATAAGATGTTATCATGATCTTTGAAAAATCACACACATTGATTTTGATCTGATGGTCATATGTAACAGATATACTCACCTGTCTTCTTTGGGCTCTTAAATGGACATACAGGGATTAAACTATAAAATAAACTGGAAATTATTTATAATGTTCATGATATGAATATATTCCAATTCTACTAAAGCATAAAAATATGGACTAATAGCCAACTTTTTTTTTGCCAGCCTACAGGTACTCTTAAATATTTTGCAGATAAGAAATTAGAGATTAAACTATATAAAGCTGGACTGGGCACAGTGGCACATGCCTGTAATCCTAGCAACTCGGGAGATGGAAGGAAGAGGATCACATGTTTAAGGCCAGAGGCAGCCTGCTCAATTTAGCAAGACTTTGACTCATAATAAAAAATGTTTTTAAATGGGCTGGGAGTGTTTACCAAAATAAAAATTAAAAAAAGTGACATTCCTTGAACACCTACTAGGTAGTCACATAATATTCTATGACCTTCATATTCATTATTTAGTGCCCATATGTTTTTTGTTTATTTTGATTTTGTTTTGCAACCCTAGAGACTGAACCTGGGGCCCTGCACGTGTTGTGTTAACTCTCTATGACTAAGCTACATCTCCAGTCCCAAACTCATACTTTTAATCTAAATTTTATCCCTCAAATAATGGAGGCAAAGTTTCCACAGTTAGTAAGTAGTAGAAATGGATTTTAATCTAGTCAGTCTGAGCACAAAAATTACAAGAAATGATCATTGTTAGCAAATTTGTGTACTGGTATTTTCTATAAAGGTTTTAATTAGGATACTCCTTTATGCTGAATATTTTTTCAATCATAGTTATTTATGATGGAGTAAAAGAAAGAATAAAAAAGGATAAAGTTAATGCAGCCTAAATTTAAATTTTTGGAGTAAATTAATTTTGTGAACATGCATCTAACATAAAGTAAGTCTACATTTTTGTCCTCTGAGATTTCTGTTTCCATACTTTCAAATGCCCTAAAAAGTTACAATATTAAGATATAAGGCACATGTGCATGTTGCTTACAACACCTTGAAGGATCTCCCTTAAAACATACCAATGAATGGGATAATAATTTGCATGTTTATTAGCTTTAATTTTATGAAACAATATCACCTTTTAGGTTTTTTCAGGTTTCTAAAAATTATACACATCATCTTATTAAGATATTTGAATTATGTATGACAGACATTTAACACATTTGTACTATGATGAATCATTTAGAAATGCATTAGTCCAAAGAGTACTTTATGGGAGGTATGAGTGTCATACCCATGTGAGTGTTAAACTCTTTTTTAAAATTGTGTTTGTTTATTTTACACTACCTTCTGTGATTTTGGTTTGGATTATCATTCTCTAATATAAATATTTTGCTTATTATTCTTCTTTATTTATTTATTTTAATTTTTTGCAGTACTGGGGTGGGGAGTAAACCTATGGCCTCATACATGCTAGGCAAGCATTCCCCCACTGAATTGTCCCTCCAGCCCTTTTTTCGTTTTTCATTTTGAAACAGGGTCTCCCTAAATTGTGCAGGCTGCCTCAGGCCTTGAACTTGCAGTCCTCCTGCCTCAGCCTCCCAAGTCACTGGGATTACAGGCATGGGCCAAGGCACCTGGCTCCTATTTTTATGTGTTTAAATATAAATGTATTGCAGGATTTACATTGCTTTGTGTGCCAGTTTACCTTAGCCTTCAGTGAAAATGTAATGTAGTTTTTCTTTTTAGATATTTGCTGCACCATCATTTGATGACAAGATCTTGGAAGTCGTTGCAGTATTTGGTAGCATGCAAATGGCAGTTTCACGAGTAATTAAACTGCAGCATCATCGAATAGCACAGGTTGGTTTCTCTGATCAAACTTGACCACATTTCTTAGGGCATGGAGGGTAAGGGGAAGCCATTCCTAATGACACCTACACTGAATATGCTATAAAATACTGACTTTTTTGTGGTGTCCGTTATTATTGTCATTGCCATTGGTAAAGCACAGCATTCCATTCCACAAAGTCAAGCCTGAATAAATGCAGAGTGTGTCAATTTCTCTGGATGACTTTTTACTCCAAAATAAATGTGTTTGTTTTATTTCAGTGCCGTACAGTAAAAATCACCATATTTGGTGATGAGGGAGTCCCAGTGCAGGTGGATGGCGAAGCATGGGTTCAGCCTCCAGGGATTATCAAAATTGTGCACAAAAACAGAGCACAGATGCTAACAAGGGACAGAGTATGTAACAAAAAAGTTCTTCCAGAATTTTATCAAGCTGTTTTTTAAAAAATCTTCAATTATTATGAAAAACAGAAAACAAGGAGAGATATTTAAATTGTCTTTTAAATCTGACATTTAAGTCATTGTGGTTTTAAATATGGACAAATACTTACTTGATTTTGTTTTAAATTAAATAAGTTTTAGAACAGTTTTTAGGTTTATAAAAAATATGAACAGAAAATGCAGAGAGCTCTAGGTCTGTTCCCTTGTATTTCCCTCCTCCCACCCACTACACACATAAATTCCCCTATTATTAATATTTTGCATTAGCGTGACACATTTGTTACAATTGATGAGCCAATGTGACTACATTATTATTCACATTATTATAATACATTACTCTTATTACTCTGTGTTATAGGCCAGTGGGTTTTGACAGATATACAGTCACATGTATCCACCATTACACTATCATGCAGAATAGTTTCAAGGCACTAAAATTTCCCTTTGCTTTACCTATTCATCTCTTCTTCCTTTCCCTTGCTCCTGGAAGTCACTGATCTTTTTAACTGTTTCAGTAGTTTTGTCCATAATAGAATATCGAGTTTTGTTTTTTTGTTTTGTACTAGAATATCAAGTTTTGGTTTTTTATTTTATGTTTCTTTTTGTTTTGTGAAACTGGGAATTGAACCCAGGGCCTTGCACGTGCCAGACAAGCACTCTACCACTGAGCTATATCTCAAGACTTTTTGGGGTGTTTTGACACAGGGTCTCATTATGTGTATAACCCAGGCTGGACTTAAACTTATAATCCTCCAGCCTCAGCCTCCAGAGTGCTGGAATTATAGTCATGTCCTACCAATTAAGGCCAACTCTTAATAAATAAGACTGACAAATTCCTACTGTCTAGTAAAATAGTAAATATAAAATAGTAAAACAAAATGATAAAGATTGAAGCATAAGTTGAAGAAATAAAGATTGAAGCAGTCTTTTTATTAACTTTTCAGTGACATATCTCCTCATTGATCACATTACTCTGTATTTGTTGTGATACACTGGAAAACTTTACAGTGTCTTTTTTATACTTGTGATTTAATGAGATGTTAGAGAAAAAGCAACTGCAATTGCAAAGACTTTTTCATATAATAGCTAAATACAAATTTACCTGGATCACAGAGCTATAACTGAACCATTCATTGCATACTGATTTTATTTTTTTATTTGGAATTTTAATGTACAACTTAATGGGTCTCACTATGACATTTCTATACCTACATTTCACTGTACATTGCTCATATTCACTTCCCCCTTATGCAATACTGATTTTAAATAGGCCTTTGAAAGCACTCTGAAGTCTTGGGAAGATAAACAGAAGTGTGACTCTGGGAAACCATTTCTTCGAACCCATTTGTACCTCCATCATGCCGTTGACCTGGCAACAGAAGAAGTGTCACAGATGCAGCTCTGCTCCCAGGCTGCGGAGGAGCTCATCACAAGGTATGGTACTTTGCTGGCTTTTTGCACACTGAGGACTCTGGTATAATTGTTTTTTCTTTTTAAAAATGTTGCTATCATTGGTGGTATTAGTAAGGGCTGCATTTACTTTTCTTCACTTGCTGCCTGTGTGGGTGTCAGTAATTGCTGTTTTCCTTTATCAGATCCTCACCAACACACATAGTCCCCACAGTCCAGGGTTTAGACTTATTGAAACACTATGACTGAGTTCTCCTGCCACATAACATTGTGGTGCTGGAGACGTCTATTGAATATACCATGGACTGCCAAAAGAACCAACAAATCTGTCCTAGAAGAAGTACAACCAGAGTGCTCCTTGGAAGCAAAAATGGCCAAACTGTGTCTCACATATTTCGGACATGTAGTCAGGAGAGAACAATCCCTGGAGAAGGACATCATGTTTGGAAGAGTGGCAGGTCAACGCAAAAGAGGAAAACACTCCACCAGATGGATTGACACAGTGTCTGCAACAATGGGCTTAAACATAAATAAGATCGTTTGCCTGGCACAGAATCGGCAAGTGTTTTCGATCTGCTGTACATAGGGTCGCTATGAGTCGGACTCAACTCGACGGCACCTAACAACAACAACAACATACTATATTCCTACTTATATATTGCCTTATAATTATTAATTAAATGTATATGGAATGTAGAAAGAAGTCTTAATATTACCCCTGTTCCCAAGGATAGCTGAAGTCCAAAAAAAGGTTTTAGAACCAGTTTCTAACAAATGCATAATAGAGGTTTGAAGACCATATATAAGTTAATTCTAGTAGACAGAAAGGGAAGAGATTTTTTTTTAATGAGTTCTTTATGTGTAAGAAAGATAAAAATCACGATAACAGAAGTGAACTTCAAAGAAGAGGAGAAACCATGGACAAGCTTTTGGACTTCTTGTCACCTAAATACTATCTACCAAGTGGAGATAACCAGGGCTACTTTCTCAGTGAGAATTAAATGATACTCCAGAAGTAAAATGTCTGGCAATAGATTTCAAAGGAGAAATGATGGGTTCCATGTTGGACTTAAAAACTTAAATTTTATTAGAAATATCTAGAAGGACGATCAGTTGGGAGTTAGAAATGATCTGAAGTTGGTTTCCTTCATTCTGATTCTTTGAAAATTAGAATAACATTTGCCTGTTTTTCTGATGTGTTGCCCAGATACAGGGTCTTTCTATGTAGTCCAAATTAGCTTTGAATTTATGACCTTCCTGCCTGAGCCTCCTGAGTGCTAGTACTACAAGTGTGCAACATCATGCCTGACTTAGTCTATTATATGAAGGTTTTTTATTTACTATCTTTTGTGCAATAAGACTTGAATTTTGTAAATCTGCCTTGTGCCATTAGTAATTGAGCAGCCATTTTACATTTTTTCACCTTGCTGACTTATCTTAAGAGTTTTTAGTTTTATCCTACTGCTTCTACACTCACAAAAAAAAAGAAGTCAGCACTGCCCCCCAATTTTTTTTGTTCATTTTGTTTCATTTTTACTTTCAGGATTTGTGACGCAGCCACAATTCACTGTCTCCTGGAGCAAGAACTGGCCCATGCTGTGAACGCATGCTCGCATGCGTTGAACAAAGCCAACCCTAGGTGCCCGGAGGTGAGGAGCTAATGGTAAATTCTCATTACACAGATTCTTTTGGTATTACATATATGTAATACTGTAAAATATGCCACACCCTGTGAGAGACAGTTACGCAGTCTGTATGAGATTCTGCCAGAAGCTTATGATAAATTTGTGACCAAATTGTTGCTTTCTTTTTTCTGCTCTTTTTCTATTCTGGCTCTTAACTTCTCTCTGTTTTTTCCTATTTCACCTTCAGTCACTTGGCACTTTCCCATCTCCATTCAACCTTTGTCCTTTTAACTGCTGCTGTCTTTTCTTACTCCTTCTTTTTTCCCTGTATCTTGATAAAGGGCAAACTTAGAAGCTCTACATGTGCGTTTTGTTAAGGATGCTCATTCATTTTTGAGGTTGTGCTCTGAAATTATTCTTACATCATTTTGTTTTGCAAAATTGTAAGTTGATGCTTCTGTGATGTTTTAATGTAGAAGTTAATAATAGAGTGGAGAGAAAAGCTGGGCACAGTGGCACATGCTTATAATCCCAGTGACTAGGGAAGTGGAGGCAGGAGGATTGCAAGTTTGAAACCAGAGGTAGCCTATGAAATTTACCAAGACCATTTCTCAAAACAAAAGCTTTAAAAAGGTGGACTGGAGCTAGGTGCGGTGGTGTATGCCTGTAATCCCAGCGGTTTGGGAGGCGGAGGCTGGAAGATTGCAAGTTCGAGACCAGAGGCATCTGTGTAATTTAGCAAGACTGTCTCAAAAAAAGTTAAAAAATGGACTAGAGGCAGCAGTTCAGTGGTCCAGCACTTGCAAAGCATGCAAGCGCGAGGCCCTGAGTTCAACCTCCTGTACCACAAAAAAAAAAAAGAAAAAAAATTGCGGGGACTGGGAGTGCAACTCAGTGGTAGAACACTTGCAAAGTATATGTTCAGCTCTCTATTAATAGGAAAAAAAAGATTAGCAGTAGAATAGATAGAATAAAACTCTCTTGGAATATGAAGCGTGGTACAATGATATAGTACAGAGAAAACTGATAGCATTATCTTAATCAATTAACTATTTCATTGAAGCTTCCCAGATTAATAGCCATGTAAATGCTATTTCTCAAAATTACACTCTAAAAAGCAATGTGGTTGCAATTCCTGAGACTGAAACTTAGGAATGAGAACTAAGTATAGTCCACCCTTGAACAACATAGAATTTAAGAACCCTAACCCCTCTGCACAGTCTAAAATCTGTGTATACCTTTTGACTCCCCAAAAGCTTAACTACTAATAGCCCACTGTTGATGAATATCAGAGTTAATTAACACATATTTTATGTTATATATATTGTATGTAGTGAAAAATGTACAAGAATCATGAGAGATCATTTTTTACTATGATGCACAACTTATTGAAGAGTCAAACTCCTCAGGCAGAGATGATTAGTATCCTATGGTGCTTTAAGTGGACACTCAATACTTGAGCTCACTGCAGTAGCAACAGGAGGTGGATACAAAAATTATTCTCATAGTATAAAACATACTACAGTTAAATTTTATGCAGTTATGATTTAATACAGCCTTTTTATGTTTATGTACATTTCTCTTGACTGAGAATGGCGCCATGTAAGGTTTGTATGTGTATATTTTGATAAATTTTAACTTTCTATATTAGATTTATGCATATTTTATGGTAGTAAATGATAAAGTAGGATATGGTCTACATATATTTTATACATTCATGGCATGCCTAATTTTTCTTAATTGTAATTTTTTTTCAGTATTCCTAGGCTATGTAGTTCATCTGGAAGTTTCTTTCAAATTGTCACTAATCTACAAAACAAAAATCTATGCATAAGTGGATCCCTGTGGTTCAGACCCATGTTGTTCAAGAGTCAGCTATTTAATCAGATTAAAATTCCCCCTTTGAGATATAATTTTCTTTGACTTAATTTTAAGTTAATTAATTAATTTTTTTGTGTGTGTGATCTGGGATCAACCCCAGGGGCTTGTAATGCTAGGTAAGTGCTCTGCCACTGAGCTACAATACCACCCTCACTTTTTTATGGGAATATACATATATATATGCCAGCATATATGTATTTGTAGGTAGGAGATGTGATCCTAAGTGTATATACCTCAGTCAGTGTGTTCTTTTGGTTCTGTGATATTTTAATTAGAACTTGATAATCATTAACAAATGTAATTTTGCAATTATAATAGAATTTGGGTATATTTTAAGAAATTATTTAGCATGTCGATTTAAATTATGAAAATAAAATTTGAAGTGTTTACTGGTGATGGAATCCCAATTTAATACAGAACTATATGTCTTTGTTATTCTTCTTTTCTAGAGTCTTACAAGAGATACTGCCACTGAAATAGCCATCAATGTGAAGGCATTGTATAATGAAACAGAATCTTTGCTAGTTGGCCGGGTTCCTTTGGTAAGGAAAAGAAATGACCAATAACATAAGAATAATGAAATAAATATCTGGGCCTTACCTTCATTACAAAATGTGCACTGAGCAGACCCTAAAGCAAAAGTAGTGCCTGATCTCCATCTCTGGACCTTCTTTTTTGCTTCTGCCTTCCAGAAAACATCTGGCTGAACTCTGGAGTTATGATTCAGGCTAAGACAAGTAGAGATTTCCCTTCCTTAATGTCCTCACATCTTCATGCCATCTTCCTCTCCCCAGGCAGCTTTGAGAGACTTGAGCTGTGTAAAGTGTGGTAGGCCTTCTTCAGGGTTCTCATTACCATTCAACAGCAGAGGGTATCATGAATTTTATTCTCTGAATTAACATTTGAAATATTACTGGCATAGTCCTCCACATTTGCTTACAGGAGAACATTTTGTAAATGCAGTGTTTCAAGAACTATCCCCAGTTTAACATTAAAAATGAAAACAGGATGCTAGACATAGTGGCACACGCTTATAATCCCAGCACTCGAGAGGCAGAGGCAGGAGGATCAATGTGAGTTCGAAGCCAGCCTGGTCTGCATAGCAAGTTCCAGGACAACCGAGGCTACACAGTGAGACCCTGTCTGAAAAAATCAAAACAAACAAATAAACAAAAAATAATAAATAAATATGAAAGTTTTTTCCATTTAAAAATATTATTTTATTAAAAAAACAACTAGTTTCATAAGAAGTGAGGAAGTTCACCATCAAAATAAAATAATTGTTCTATTTGTAGTCAGTCACTGTGTCTTATTTTATTTTGCTTTTTGCTGTGCTGGTAAATAGCAATTGGAATCTCCACACGAAGAGCGGGTCTCCAGTGCCTTACACTCTGTGGAGGTGGAATTGCAGAAATTGACAGAGATTCCATGGCTTTATTATATCTTGCACCCCAATGAGGACGAGGTATGATCTGGTTTTTCACGAATGTAGACATTTTATGACATTAGAATTTGAACTTATCATTGAAAAAAAGATATTTAGGGGAAAATAAATTTTTAATACTGTTTTCAATGTTCTGTTCTTAAAGGAATAAAGATATTTTTGTGAACCCAGGCAATTTATAGGAATGGGGGGTTAGTGATGCAGTACATCATGAACTTTATGAAGAAGTCACCACTGTTCTACAATGTGCGGTTTATAACCTATTCCTATGTTATCTCTATTAACATAGTAGGTTTTTCTTCTCTTCTCTCTCTTTTCTTCTCTAAAACAATTTTCTTTTTCTCAATTTGAGCAGGAGCCTCCTATGGATTGCACCAAAAGAAACAGAAGCACAGTAT
This sequence comes from Pedetes capensis, assembly GCA_007922755.1. Classification (NCBI taxonomy): domain Eukaryota; kingdom Metazoa; phylum Chordata; class Mammalia; order Rodentia; family Pedetidae; genus Pedetes; species Pedetes capensis. The sequence goes on along the minus strand of VMDO01003688.1, from coordinate 120,156 downwards.
TTCGTATAGTTCCAAAGTTTAAAAAGGAAAAGGTTCAGAAGCAGAAGACAGGTTCACAGCCTGGTAGGTGGTCCACACAATGGGGAAAAAAAATAACTTACTGAAGTGGTATTATTGAGATGATGAAAATGTTCTAGAGCTAGATAGTGGTGAGCATTGCCTAACATTCTGAATGTACTAAATGTCACTGAATGATATAATTAGAATGGTTAAAACAGTGAATTTTGCCATAAAAACTCATATACCTAGAATATGTCAAAATGTCACTAGGAATCTATAGTTATAAAGCCCAGAAGAAAATGAGGTCATTGCTAATTTGCTTCTATTTTGTTTGGTAGATGTCAGTGTGTCTGTTCAGGTGGTTCTTTATCTTTTTCAACAGCAACTTCAGGCTTCAGTGTATAACTTATTTTCCTTGTTCAAAGTTCAAAATTGAGATCGCTTTGATAAAGGGAACATTACTTCTTTAGCTTGCTAAATATATTTTCCACCTAAAGTTACATATTCACTTTCTCCTGCTTTAACGGCACTGTTTCAACCCTTGATAGTGACAACCTGCTGCAATACTTGAATTCTCAATCGAAGATTAAACCTTCTCTGTGCTGCTGTTTTTCTAGCTTTTTTTCCACCTTTCAGTAGATTAAACTTCCTGCTATGCTAATGCTGAAACACCTTCAAATTCTAGATATATGATAACTGCCTTTCATAATCAAATCATTTTATAAGCTCTTCTGTTAGCTGTTGCATTTTTTAAAAAGTGATAACAAAACCTTATGATGTCCATAGAACAGCTACTGAAAGACATTTGAAATCCAAATGAAGCAAATGAGTAGTCTCTTATTAAACTTGTGAATGTTGGATAAAAAGTATTAGAGAATAATAGTGCATACTGAAAAATAGCATAATCCAACTAATCTTAGCAGTACTGATAGTTTTTAAATGACGTTGAATTGATTTCCAAGCACATTTATTGCTGTAATTATCAATAGCAGTACAATCAATAAAGGCAGCTCTTGCAGTCAGCAAGACCTTAACCAGTAAAGTGTGTAAAATTGAGTAACCACTAACAAATTTTTAATTTTAATGTAGCATTTGTAGCTTATTTCTGGCTATAAACACCATCTTTCATGGTCTTAAGGAAATTATCAGAGCTTGTTTAGATCTTGCACCACTGATTCTAATGATGCAAAATAAATTTTATGTATATTGGGCAGTTTGGGTAGTTTTAATCATGAAATCAAATGAAAGCTAAAGGCATGGGTGCATGGTAGCAAATGTCTTTGTATATAGTCAGATCCTTGTATCCGTTGATACTCTGTACCCTGCATGGAAAAAATGGGACCGTCGTTTTGTCAAAACAATACCTTTGACTTTTCTTTTGCTAGCACTGCTGCTGCTATCTGTTTTGCATCTTCTTTGGCCAAACCTTTGCTTTGTAACGCATTGAGCATGTAGAAATTAAGGGGGTTTTGCTCTTAACTTTGGTAGTTCAGAAATGGGGCACAGAGGAAGTTGCTGCTTGGCTGGATCTGCTCAATTTGGGAGAGTACAAAGAAATCTTCATCCGTCATGACATCAGAGGGGCTGAACTTTTGCATCTGGAAAGGCGAGATCTTAAGGTATTTCCTTTGTGCTACTTTTCTGCTGTTGAAAATTTTCTTGCAAAAGAGAATAATTTCTTTTGTGCCTCTTCTCTTCTGTGCTTTCAGCTTGGCTTGTGTTACAGAAATGTGCAGTAATCTAACATTTGCTGTCCTGTGGCGAAAGTTCCTTGTGTGCTTTCTAAACAAGAATGTCAGCAGTACTTTCCTGTTGAAATCATCCTCTATTATAACTAAAGTGCAGCATGTACTTAGTAATTTGTCTCTGCATCCATTGGTGTGGCTATGCCTGTGCTAGTATTTCCAAACAGATCATATTTCCATCAGCTCATTGTATTACATCAGCATGGAAGGTGATTATTATTGCGGGAAAAGACTGAAAAAAATCTAATGTAAGGTTAACAACTAAAACCTCATTTAAAATACCAATAACAATGCCTTTCTATTATATAGAACTAAATGAGAGCCTTATAACAGTGGCTGTTTAGTGTCCTATGGTTTTATTGTGTGTCTAAGTTGGCCTTTCAGAGATCACATGAACAACTTGACCAGTAAATTCAAATTTCCTTTCCATCACTCAATGTTAATATCCTATTATTCTCAAAAGGAAATGTATTGCTTCCCTTAGCATATGAAGCAAAAATTATACAGAGCTTTTGCTAGAAGGAAGCTTGGAAACTGCTTTCCGTGTCATTTATGACAGAGAAAGAAAGTATTAACAGATAGTCTATAGCAATTCCCTTTTATTCTTTGGGTAGAGACCCCACAGTCCAAACAACCAAAGTATCCTAATCTGCCCAAGAGTTGAATGTAGGATTTTTATCATGTCATATTTTCTTACCACACACTGCCATTTTAAAACTACAAGTGACATTGTTAGGGTGATCTCTTTCCTGTTGACCAACTTCTAGATTTCAAAGAACTATGACAGTGAATTCCTAACACATTTATAAACAGTTCCATCTCTATTTACATAAGTTAGCAGAGATCTTTGCACAAATAATGGGTAGTATAAAGTGCAGATCTTTATGGAGTTGTTATACAGTGTTTTAGTACATCCAAAGGCAAATACTATTTACATCCAAACAACTTTACCTGGAATAATAATGAAATAATAGACAATTACCTTGACTGAAAGTCATAATTCTGGAACAGAGCAAAATACATGTTAGATAAGTTCATAAAACAAAGGTTGACTTCAAAACTTGAAATGAGTATACACATAAAAAATAAATGTAAGGAGGGCTTTATGCTCACTATATTTGTGTAGTTTCTGATGTTCTTGGCAGGCTAAATTACTTATTAAGTAGATACTGCCTAATGTATTATGCCAGTTTCTCTAGGTGGTCTGCCACATAGAGGCTTACATCTCATTAGCCATGCATCAATATACATTTAAATAAAGCACTCTAAGTCAGATGCATGCCGGTAATACCAGCTGTTTGATAGGCTGAGGGAGGAGTATGAAACGTTCAAGGCCAGAGATAGCCTATACAACTTAGAGAGACCTGGTCTCAAAATAAAAAATAAAAAAGGGACTGAAGTGCAATTCAGTGATGGAGTCCCTGCCTAATTTGCATAAGGCCCTGGGTTCAAGCCCCGCCCCCAGTACTGCAAAAAAGAAAAAAAAATGGAAGCACTTTGTTTAGGAAAATATGCATATATAAATACATTTATAAGTGCATGCTATATGAATCCATACGTGTATGTGTGTTACATAAATACATGCAAGCATATGTAAACATACAGATATACATGCATACATGCACACACATATACACACACTGAATGAAGCAAATACTTGCAGAATGATAAAACAAAGCTCATACATACACTAAGGCAAAATGAGAGTAATAGTAACCCTGTTTAAGAAAAGATAAAGTGGAAAGGAGAGAGTTAAGAATTATCTGAGTAAACTTTCACTAGCTTACCATACTTTTTGTTCTATTTTTTATTTTTAATACAAATTATATTCCTTCTCTTAAAACTTTTCTTTCATAAGTTTCTTTTGTAAACCGGGTGTGATGCTATGCCTGTGATCCCAGCACTCAGTAGGCTGAGGTGGAAGGATCATCACATCAGTTCAAGGCTAGAGGCAGCCTATGCAACTTAGTGAGACTTTGCCTCAAAATAAAAAATAAAAATCGGGCTGAGGGTGAAGCTCAGTGGTAGATCACTTCCTTAAAATGTGCTGGGCCCTGGTTCAAACCCCCATACTATAAGTATGGGGGAGTTGAGGGTGTTACAGAAAGAGCCTCTGTCGCAAAAAATCATGAAGCTAAAGACCAGCCTCCCCTTGGGCTGTCAGAAGGAACAGACCCTTCATAATACTCTGCAAATATTGGTAAAGGATTACTTACCCCTGGTCTTCTCATGTTCAAATACTACCTGTGGATGTGCCAGTGGCTCACAAGTTCTCTCTCTAGCCCTACCTGACTATGTTTGTGAACTTTATAATTGTATCACCAACTGTCTACCAATATTTGGCTATCACATAGTGATGTCATCTTAACACATCTAAAGTCGAACTCTTGATCTCCTATCCCACTCCTGCTCTGTCCCTCCTCCAGTGATCTGTGTTTTAGTAAATCACACCTCTGTCCCTCCCGGTCCCGGAGGCATAAAAACGCCCACCTCCCCCTTCCTTATCCATTTCCCCCTACCTGTCAGGCATCTCACCAGATCATGTGGATTCTCTTCTCTGTTCATTGCTCTCATATCCTCCATACTTGTGTCATATCTTGGTTGTGGAAGGTCAAAAGCTTCCTAACTGGCCTTTCCACTGCTGCTTTGTCTCTCCAGTCCATTACCTACATTGTAACCACAGTACTGTGTTAACATCTTTAATCAATCTGCTTAACACCTTTCAGTGGCTTCCTGTTCCCATGAGAATAAAGACCCACATCTTCATGGAGGCCTACAAGGTTCTGCATATTTACTCAGCCTCCTGTGGCATCTCTGGCCTCTCCCTGGGCTATACCCCATCTGCTTTGGCCTTATTTCAGTTGCTTAAAAATATTAAATGATTTTTTGCCCTAGAAGTATACTCTCTTTTGCTGTGCTTTTTCCATTACCCTTCACCTGGTTAACTCTTGCCCAGAGTCTGGCCTATGTATCCCTTTCTTATCACTGACCGAAATGGAAAATAGTTCTAATGTGCTTTAGCAGATGAAGAAGCAAGCACATGTAATGTTTTCCCTCCTGGAACACAGTAAGAGAAAGCCAGGGACACTGGAGAGAATGGTAAAGATGTGGTAGAGTGGGTTTTGTTTACTTTTTTATTTTTTTCTATTTGGAAAATTATAGGTAGGTGGCTCGAAGGATAACCTATCTACTAAGTATGCTTTAACAAAATTAAGTTTATTCATTCTAAGCAAATTGTAAAGAATATGATGAAAATAAATATATAATGATATGTGATAAAAATATATGATACATGATAAAAAGATAAAAAGACATAAGAAATGTCACAGCTAAAATTTATTACAGCCTAACCCCTAGAACACATGAAAATACTAAGTGCAAACTGAAGTAAAGAAGTTATGGCTAAGAAGTTAATGTAACTCTGCATTACATTATGGAAAATGTTGATCTCATTATACCAAAATAGTAATTCTGAGTACAACAAACCTCTTCAGAAAAGGTTGTATTCTGGAATGGTATGTGGCCTTAAATAAAATATTGAATATTTAAATATGTCTTATAAGCAGAAACTTATATCATCACAAAGTACAAAGAATATCTACATATTACACTCAAATAAAAAAATCTCAGCCAGGCACAGTGGCACACGCCTATAATCCCAGCAAATCAGGAGGCTGAGGCAGGAGGATCACGAGTTTGAGTCCAGAGGCAGCCTGTGTAACTACGCAAGACCCTATCTCAAAATAAAAAAATGAAAAAGGGGCTGGAAGTGCAGGTTAGTAGTAGAGCATTTGTAAAGTATGTGTGAATCCCTGGGTTCAGCCTCCCCGTACTGAAAAAAAAAAATCTGAGTATAATTGTAAATGCATTTACATTCTAACTTTATGTAACAGGCACTGATAATCTTTCTTAAAGATTTGCCCTTGCTTTTAAGTTTGATATTTATTATAAACTCAGAAAGTGTATAGTCGCTTTAGGATTAATTTTATTTACCCTGGTGTCATACGAGAAAATATTTTTCTAGGTCAGTTAAGTATGATAAAAAAATGTTACCCTGAAATTATCTCCAGTTTGAGAATAGCACTGGCTTTGGAAAGAATGTGTTCTAGAAGGATTTAGAATGTTCACTAGCACTACTGTTACAGAACTCAGGGAGCTCATAAAGCGTAACAGAGAGAGTGTATGCATGAAGACTTAAGATTGATCTATTTCACTTAAAAGCTTAAAAATAATTTTTTTAAATCACAAAACATGGTGAGTATTAGGAATCTTCTTTTTTTTCTGACAAGCAATCTTGTAATATCTTATGACCCTGTTTTTTAGGTGCTTTGTAAGTTGTCTTTCACTAATTTTCAAATATTTCACACTGTTTTGTGAAGAAGTTGTTTGACCTTGCATATTAGCAAGCTAATTATTCTTACTACACTTAAACCACATAGGGTTTGGCAGTCTTAACTCTTGTGGTTTTTCAGATAGTGGATATTATGGCTATCTTGAATGAGTTTTACTCAGTCCTGCAACAAGTATTTGCCAACTGCCTACAATACCCACAATGAAGTGATCATCCATTCTTTGAAAGATATATGTCAAATTGTTGGCCCTCACAGAAAGACAGATCTTTAAGACACACACACACACACACACACACACACACAAAAATACTAAAAGAACCAATAATGTTTTGAGGGAAAGCATTCACAACAGATACCTATGTTCAAGTAATATTTTACATGTTTATACACTACAAAGTATAAAGAATATTTAAATTAGATATTCCAGGCAAAGGCTCTGAATACAACTGCAAATACATTTAGATTCCAAGTGGAGATGGCAGGCACTGGTATCTTCCTCTAGAAGTAGACCTCAATTTTAAGATTAATAGTTTGGCTTAAGAGCTGTGTGTAGTGGTACCTATAGTCCCAACACTTGGGAATTGAAGCAGGAAGCCTTAGAGTTCATGATTAGGCTGGGCAGCATAGTGAGACCTTGTCTCAAAAAAAACCAAAACAAAACAAAACAAAAACAAAAAACATGCACACACACACACACACACACACACACACACACACACACACACGCAGATAGATGATACAAACACACATATATATGCACAAGAAATGTATGGTTACCTTAGATGCCCTGTTGTCGTACCTCATTTGCCTCAGAGATCCCAAAAAGGCTGCTTAAAAAACACACACACAGAGGAAAAGAAAAGCTATATTAGTTTTGACTCTTGAATAACTGTCCCACTGTATGTCATTTATGAAACTATTGTAGTTAAGAGAAGTTTGTATCAGATATGATGTTTTACTGGTTGGTGATATTTTAGTCAGATTATTTTTTAATTAACTTGTTTTTCTAGCTATCACTTCCTGAATCATTGAATATACACTAAAATGCATAAACTGAAAGCTAATTATATAACTTGCTGATTAAATATTTAATCCTATTTTCTTTATTAAGAAACTTCTTTGTGTTCCCTCTGCCTTTCTTCTGTCCTTCCTGTTTTCTTTCTTTCTACTTTTTCCTATTTTTTAAGGACCTGGGGATACCGAAGGTGGGTCATATGAAGCGAATTCTCCAGGGAATTAAAGAGCTTGAAAGGAGCACTCCCCAGTCTGAGGTGTAAACACACTGGTGCTATTCCTTGGAAGAGAAGTACTTGCTACTTAATACAAAGTTCTTGGAAGCAACTGGCTGTTCTTATAGTTCTCTGCGTGGATAAGTAAGCACCACTGAAGCACCTCTATGGTTTGATGTTTTGCTGTGGGTGAAAATTTTGCTTTTAAGGTATTAGAAATATTTTGTGCCAAAAAATACATTCCATGAAGCCATTTTCTTATTGTGCAAACCTGACATGTTTAAAAATGTTCACAATAGTGGAAGAGGAGAAGGAATCTGAGATGATTGCATTGTCTAAAAGGTGGAATTGCTAATTGTTTATTTTCCTTTGGTCTGCTCTGATAGAAGGTTCTTACTGTGCAATCACACAACAGTATGTGGCTAAAACAGCTTCATTCCTGTAAGCATTGGCTTCTTCCTTAAAATCATTGAAGGTATAAGTTAAGTTGTGTTTTGAATGTTAGGTTGGTATCACCTCAGGTTCCCACCATTCACTGGTCAAAGAATATGGTTAAACCAACCCATGAAATACTATGAATAATGCAAATCTTAATGCACGGTGTTCCTACCTGAATTGTCTTTCTTTTTCTTGCATGTCTTATCTAATATTGTAACACTTTATAGCTTTAATGTCACTTTTAATGGAATTTAATTTATTACTACCCAAGTACCTTTTTGTTGGCTAAAGGCACTGCATTTTTCTGTTCTGTATGTAGAATTTTGCATAAGTATTTTATACCTATGACTCTGTGAACATGTGTCCGTGCCATAATCAGCAAATGATATATATCTTATGCAAGCCAATTCTATTTCAACCTATCATAAACTGTGGGTATGCACATTAAGAAAATTCTCTGGATATTTTCATAAAGTTATATGCTCTATTGCCTAACAAAACTTATTGCTGCTTTCCAAACCAAAATTCCAATATTTTATTCCTTTTTTTCATTTTAATTTAATAATTGTCTAATATTCTATCTGAATTTATAACAGACTATTGGTGTCTAGGAATTCTCCAAGGTCTCAACTGAGATTTATATACTGATTGTTCACCCATACTCACCCACTAGCTACAGTGACCTCTGACATGACTTTCCCAACAGAAGAAATTTCAATTTTTTCTTATCGGCTTTTATGTTATTATCTCACATAAAATCTTATATCCTATCACAGATATTATTTCCCTTTTTCTAAACCACTATATGTCAGTGTTGCTCATTAGTCGTCAGCATTTTGATTGTCAAATCTTTGAAAGCTAAAGGCATACATGTCAAAAAGTCACAAAAATATCCTTAAATAAACTTTCTATAGCCATTATATGCCCCCCCCAAATTAAAGTGTTTTAAATGTTCTATATAAATAAATAGGGTACTTACCCAGTGGTGACAGTTTTCATGAAGTAACCTGGGAGATGCTCAAGAAATATACATACCATACACAAATATCTACATATACACATATATGTGTATACATACACATACACATTTATATGTATATGCACACTTATGTACATATAATCTTGAGATACAATATCCCTGGTATTTTGTAGATAAATATTTGCCCCATATATATAAAGAGGAATACTGATAACAGATAATATGAACTTCTGTCAGACATATAATTTAATTATATCAAAAGAATTTAACTATTGGACAGATTATTATTTATATCTTGGTTATTCAACTCTTAGTAAAATCACAAAATTGGGATATCTTAGAAATAAATGAAGGCTGGAGATGTAGCTCAGTGGTAGAGTGCTTGCATAGCACGCGCAAGGCCTTGGGTTTGATCCCCGGCACCACAAAAATTAACCCATCAGGTTCCTGACCAAGTATGTCTGACTATGTGTATTACCTGAGTTGTGGACAAATGGAAATTTTCCAAAGGGAATTTATATCAAATAGTTCAAAAGAGTAATAAGCTACTCACTTAATAATTTTAATTTTATCCACATCTGTGAAATCAAAAATTCTTCTTTTCTAGTCCCTTTTGTAGTGAATACTCACCCTACATGGTGTCTTATTCTAAACACTTTCCTGTGAAATCAAATTATCAGGGACCAGATTCCCAGAATTTATTCTGAAATCCTAGATCCCTAGGAAGCATGGTGGGGGAGAGAACAAACTGTAACATACAGAATGGATTAATGTCAAAATCTTTATAGATTTTCACTTTCCCCCAAATATTCCTCTGCCAATAGGAAAGATTCTTAAACCTGTTGTTATTATGTGCGCTACATTTAAGAGTCCAGTGTTAATGGTTGAATTTTCTTTTGTTTGATGACTTTTTCACTCCTAGGTAACTTCTTTTATATATTCTTTAAAGTCTCAGCTAATGGAACCCTTGATTAGCTAGAATTTTCCTGCAAATGGCTTGTGAATTAGGGAGATTCTTTAAAATAACAATTTGGATACTTTTGGTGTTGTCAAATGAGAGCAGTTTTTCCTGTAAGCTTTGTCTGCATGTGTCTGTGCAGGACTCAGATGACTTCACTGGTACCTGTTTGCCAGCAAGGCATCCTCAGAGCCTCCTTAAGTCCCTGTCAGCACCATAGAGCAACCATCTTCTTATCCTCCGTGGGGTTTAAAAAACAAGATAGTAGGAATTGCTTCTCCCTGGGATCTAATCCCAGTCTGGGGAGAGCAGATGAAACCTTCAAGCTTTGATCCTTGCTGAAGCTGAGCACCTGATTACCTCTCTAATTTGTCACTTCTCCTCCCTGAAGGCTCTTCCACACCTGGACCATTGGGGTGTAAGTAGGGGAATCACAGCTCGAATGTACTTACTTTCACCTTCATTTTCCTGAGAAAAAAACTTGCTTTTCAAGAAGAAAAGGAACAGAATCAGGCTTAGGTAAAATTCCAGACTATGCAACATTTCTCTTTAGTGTCTGTCCACCTCCTTTTCTGAGTTTCTTTCCTACTTCCTAGCTATTTTCCTGTTGCTCCAGTTCTCACTGCCTTCTACTATCCTTTCCCCATCAGATGATCCCCTACAAAATGACCCCTCTCCCCACTTACACACACATTGTGGGTCATTTAGCTAAGTGTTAGGGAAAACCCACTAAACTAATGTTTCATTTTGCATTTTATAGGAGGATACTTGCTAGATAATCTAAATGAACTGATGGGTTAGATCATTTTGGAACTGTGATATATATTGTTCTGCCTGAGGTGACCCATGAATGTGTAGACTTGTGCTGTCCAATGTTATAGCCACTAGTCACTTGTGGCTATTTAATCTTAATCATTTAAACTGTTCCATAACCACAGAGGACCATGGAGATATGGAACATTCCCACCATTGCACATGTTCTGTTGAACAGCATCGGTCTAGATTATTGCTGCTCAAATTGTGGTCCCTGGACCAGCAGCATCACTATGACCTGGGAGCTTACAGAAATGCAGAATCGCAGGTCCACTCCAGACTTACTGAGTCAAACTCTCCCTTTCTATAAGATTCCTCAGGTGACTAGCATTGCCTTACATCCATTTTATCCCTCTTAGGTATCAGGAATCCAAGGTCTGAAGGCTTTGAAAAGTCCTCAGAATAGTTTGTTCCTCAACCCACTCTTCCTACCTATTCTCCCTGCTAATCCTAGAAATGAGCTAAATTCATTCATCACCCTAGCAGAGTTTTCTTTTCGATCCTTATTTCTAATTCTGGTTCTAGATGGGCCCTACCTATCCAGTAATTTTGTTTTGGTAGCTAAGGGAGCAAAGGAGATTGGGCCACCCACAGAGTGGGCCTTTCTCCAGCTCCTCACCCCACTCAGAGCCACCTTTGTTGATCTTGAGGCATGTTTGGAAGAATATGTACTGAGATAAGTAGATTGGTTGGTCTCCTACAACTTGTACATTTTCATTTCCCCTTATCAGTAGATTATTCTGTTGACATAATTCATGCTTGAGGACACATAGCTTCGCACACACATGAAATGAATCATCAGGCATGCAAAAAAATGAAGAAAAGGAAGGATCATGATGATTACAATTGTGCCATTTAAGCCCTAAAAGTAGGCATGGTTTGCTAGTTTGGGATCTGTTTTTTGTTATGCTAATTTATCTTGATTTTCACATGGTTAATAATTTCTTAAAATAGTGCCTGCAAAATAATATATTTTTTGGCCCCCAAATGCAAATTATTTAATTCTATAATAAGATCTTTCCCCATGACTTACTGTCAGGAATCCTTAACTTAATAATTTTTACATATTGATATAATTTACCAAGCATAACTACTTAGCTAATTTTTATGTATTAAGATGGCACTATTTTATGTCTCATGGGTTATTTTTGACATGAATCAGAAAAGGAAATATTCATGCAAGAGGTAACTTGGAAAATTATAAGGGTTCTCTCTATATATCACTCCTAAAGCAGATCATTTACTACCTCCAGCTGTGCTAACTACATAGGGAAATTTCAGGCTGGACACAGTGCTGCATGCCTGTCATCCCAGTGACTCAGGAGGTGGAGACAGGAGGATCACAAGTTCAAGGCCAGAGGCAGCCTGCAAAACTTAGTAAGACCTTGACTAAGTAATGAAAAATAGAAAAATTAATGGGCCTGGGGTGCAGCCCAGTGGTGGAGCACTTGCAAAGTATGTGCCAGTCCCTGGGGCATACCCCAATTACTACAAAAAAAAAAAAAAAAAAAGTGAGGTTTCATGTTCTAAGGATATGACTTTTAATTAAGTTGTACAAACAATATATTTTTCAATTTTAACATCTAGGATTTCTCCTGGCTCCACCACCTCCACGTCAGTGAACTCAGCCTACATCTTTCAGATGTAAGTTGGATAGATGGATAGGGGGTTTGGATAATACAATTTGCAGTTTTGAAACACCAAGTTCTTCCCAATACAGGGGGAATAAAAGTGAGAAGTGAAAAAGTCCTCAAATGAGAATCTTAGCTAGTGGAATTGCCTTCCTGAATAGTTCCCATTACTTGGCTACCAGACTTCTCTCACTGTCCCACTCCCAAGTGCAATGAGGTCTGGGTCTTGCCTGTCTCTGCTGTGGCAGCCCTTGATTGACTTGTATAAATATCTACGTTTTCATCAGTAATAGAATGTTTTTTCAATATGATGCCTTCCTAAAGAGGCCACCAGAACTTTTAAAAGGTGATGATTATTAGTTTTTATAACAAGGAGACCATTTTTTTTTTACTAATATTTTTTTCATTATTTTCCCAAGTTTTGTTTAGAGAAATTTATGTTTAAAAAATGCCATAAATGTTTATCATTATAGAAAACTGAGAGATCAAAGACAGCTGGACTGTACCTATTTGTATAATTATTTCTGTTATTTTCAGGAAAAGAAATTTAACAGTAACTGAGACCATATTAACTCAGTAACAGTGTCTAAAATAAACTATATTACATAATATAGCTGAATAGTTTAATTCCTTTTATGTAACTAAGTCTACTTACATTATTTATGTACTCTCTCCTGATTTTTTATGCACTTCCAAGTTTTAGTTGGAAAGATAAAAACCAAGCCACTACTTAAAAGTTATAAAAACTCTACATAAGATATTTCACTCTAATTATAAGTTATTCATTGTATAGGAATTTATAAATAAGGTATTTCATAGTAACTGCATTTCAAGAGTAAATTAACCAAACCTAATAGAACATAGGGTTACTTTTTTAAACACATTAAAGTAAATGAGTTTCATATGCAGATGATAGTGCTATTTTAAGCAGAGTAATGCAGTTAGTCATACCAGCTAAAAAGGACAAAGAATATATTTTGTGGCCCTTAATGTTTGATTGCACTATTGTTTAGCCCTATCTATTTCTATACGCTAAGTAGTAAGCTATTATGTAGGTAAAGATTGCTTACAGTTCTGGTAACTGGTAACTAGTACTGTGAAAGGTTTAGATATTATAACATTCCCAGTTTTATGAGTTATGTATTATATATTGAAGATGACTAATAAATTGGAGTAATATATTTATCTAAAGCTGGGGAAATATAATTATTTTCAAGTCTTCAATAAGTTTTATTGAATATTTTTCTTCCTCTTAGGTGAGATAAAAGTTTCACTTTTATGTTAAAATGTCTATTTATATGACAGGTTTCTCCTTTTACTGGCATTATTGATTTTTGTATTAAATTGTTTCTTATCTTTTTATACCAAAATAACTATCATGCTGGTTATTCAAACTGCCAAGATGTATTTTAGTTTGCAGGACTTTTGACAGACAAAATATTTAATAACAAAGAAATATTAAAACTTTGTATATTTGTGGCTTTATAGCCAAGAATATTAGCTTTGAATTTATGTGAGACAGTGCTGATATCAGCAAAGCCAATCATAGGCAATATTACTTCTAACCATCAGAAGACGGTTTGCACAAGTCGTGTAAATCAGTGCATTTATTATGTTGTGAACTTTAATCTTTATAAAAAATGCATATTCTTGCTTTTTTTCCTTTGTACTGCTGTTACCTAGAGTGTGATAGCTGTGTTAATGATATACTTATATACTTGAAGTACTGTACTCATTTCTGTCAAACAGATGCCCAATTATTTTCCTTGTATAAAATGATATTCTTTACCATCATAGGTAACTGGACTATAATGGGGATTTTGTTAAAAAAATGACTTTCATATCTAAAACAAATATCAAAGAAGGCATAAGGCCAACGTAAATCACTAATATTAAGAATTCAATGTAGACAATAGATTCATTGTGCTATATTTTGCCAGTATATGATATGTCCTCAATTTGTAACATTTTTCCTGTGGTGAATTTTCAATTTGTGTTAGAGGTCTCAGTGATTGTACTGCCAATATGACATTCAATGAGCATTGAATCATGAATCCACCAAAATACAACATAACCTCTAGCATCCAGCTCTTGGATTCTAGGGTGTATATTTTTTAACGTTTGTATTTGACTCTGGACTACTTTATAAGTAGTAACCACAATGGATAATCATTTGTTTCTGTCAAGTAAGTCAATGAGATTTTAACTGAGTTTTTAAATTATTTCTACTTAAATGTATTCTCAGTTCAATTGTTTAAAATCTAAAAATTTAAGACATAATGGCACAACCTACCATACCTTGTTTTCAAGGAAGAAAAAAAAAAAATAAGAAACCTCTTCCACGTTAATGCACAGCAGTGTGATATACTGATATACCAAAGAAATCACTTTAATAATCCCTAAATTCCACTGTTTTGTTCTGTTTTACAGTGTGAGCTGTAGATGAATTGTGAGCTATTTAACAGCTCATATTAGAAAATTAAGAAAAATATATAATTTTAAAGACAATTTTATATTTTACTATTGTACAAGCAATTACTGAATTGTGAGACATGTGGAAATTACAGGAAAAAGAAATGAGGTGGTAATCTGGCAAAGGTTTGAGAACAAATCATTTGAACCTAGATATCTTTCACCTTGTATTATGGAAACACAAAGCAAATGTGAAATGTGTGATGAAGACAGCACAATACCACAAAACAAAAAGCAAACAAACAGAAGTGTCATACTGGTGGTAAAGTCTGAGACGGTATTTAGATACTATCACAAGAAGTAGTGAATTCCAGGAGCCAGTTTACCATTGAAATTTAGAAGTCAGTTCAGCAGGTAGTGTGAACGGCCTAATCATTTAAGACATTTGATACAGCTCACACAAGTGTTTACATGGGACAGACGTCTGTGCTTTCTCAATTCAGAGATAGATGTGGTGAGAACAAGTCAGAAGGGCTTAGCTGATTCCTCTAAAGGGAACACTGGTAAACGTGGATCAGAACATACTTGCAGACCAAAGAAATTTTTATGAACTTGCTAATAAGCCTTGAATTTTGTTAGCAAAAATGGATTTTCCTTCCACTTTCCTTTAACAACAAAAATTTTTACCTAATAATATTAATATAGAACTGAATTATTTAATTCTGAAAATAGGAACGTGGTTTAGATGGGAATATGGGTCACATAAGTTTTGGAGGCCCTGGGTTCAATGGCCAGCACCACAAAACAAAACAATTAAAGGAACTATGTAAACATGAATAATACTTAAATGTACTATATCTTTCCCACTGTCATTTTAGATATAAAGAAAGGCATCTCAGCTACAATATGAAAATTGAAAGTCCAAATTGATAACTCTTAGTGTTCCATTTAAAATTGAAAGTGAAGGTCTGGGGGTATAGCTCAGGCCAAGTGCTTGCCTAGCATACATAAAGCTCAGGGTCCATCAAAAAAATTAAAAGTACAAGTCAAAGTGAAGTTAAATTAGTAGCATCTGTACCAGAGTAGTAAGTTATGGGTAATTTCATTTACAGGTTCATATTATTCATTATAGTGTAGGCTAAAAAATTCACTTCTACAGTTTTCAAACATTTCAAATAATTTAATTTTTTTATACTCACCTTGAACAACTGTTTTACAGAGGTGAATATGTTTATCTTTTTAAATTAAGGCTTTCATATCTTTTCTTAGATTAATACCCCCAAAAGGAAAATATCTCTTTAAACCACTGGCTTAAAAAAAAAATGGAGTACAGGCCTCCTTGCCTTATCTTTCCCTGTGATGTCATTTCTTAATACTAAGCCCATTCTGAATGGCGTCTTTCATCGTGAGCATGGATCACTGACTACACTCTCTACTTATGGAATAATATTCTCTCATGCAGTACACCTCCCAAATTTCCCATACAGAAACCCAACCAGAGAGAGCTATCGTTATTACCTTAGTGGAACTCTGGCCTGATTAAGGAAAGTAAATTAGAAATTAGAATAACTTAGTTGAAATCATTAGTTGTAAATGCTAAGTGAAAGATGACTTTATTTGCACATAACACTTGAATTCAGTCACTGATTCTTCACTTGACCTTAGCCAAAAGGCCAAGAAGGTGTACTCTTATTCCCTGACCTGCAGATTTTTTTTTGGTAAATCTGGTAATTATTATAGCACAATATAATAACTTGGAGTTCTTGTGGAATACCTCTCTCCAAAAAAATTTGGAATTATAAGAGGGTACAAGCTGTATGACATAACAGAAAAGAATGAATTGGGATTCAATAGCATTTTGTTTTGTTTTATTTCATTTTTTGAGACAGAGTCTCACTATGTAGCCCAAGATGCCCCAAACTCTCTATGTAGCCCAGGCTGGCCTCAAACTTGCAAACTTCCTCTCTCAGCCTCCTTACATCATGTTATTCTGATTTGTCCTAATGACACAACTTTATTTTCATTATGACAGATCTCTAAATTGTTATTCCAGAATGATTTGATTGAGTGACTGGTAGAAATTGTTTTCTTAGGAATTTGCTTCCCACAGTGACCTGCTATACTGATGACCCTTGTATAACTGAAATTAATTATAATTTTAATTAGAACCTGCTGTGTTTACAGATTTCGGTTGTGTAGCAACAGTGTTTTAATATATATAATGATGAGAATGCCTGCAGCCGCACTTCACTGGCATCTGATCCCATCAGATCTCAGAAACTAAGTAGGGTCAGACCTGGTTAGTGCTCAGATAGGAGACTGCCTGGGAGAACCAGGTGTTGTAGGCTTGGGAGAAGGACCTGGCAATCCACTCCCAAAAAACAATCAGCCATTAAAAACCCTGTGAATAGTAGAGAAGCACCAACATAGTGCTAGTCAGACCTGACTCAACAGCACCTAACAACAGCAACAATGATGAGAATGCAAGGTGTAAACTTGAACAGTTCCTTTTTTTCCTTTCCTCCTTTTACTTGAAAAGCTTTCAGAAAGCTTTCAAAATATGACACCATTTTATGAAACAGTATGTAAATTACATTCTTCTGCCAAGAAATGCATAACCTAAAATATGGAACAAATGCTTATTCGTAAGCTTGGTTTTGGATTGCACAGCATTTTATATATCAGATTGTTTTCCAGTATTTATACAGTTGGTTATTTTATTTTTGACCATCTCACAAGGTAAATTGACATTTTATGTTCTATTTCTAATTGTTGTTGTGTGTTTCTCATTAGTTGCAGAAAAGTGGCCATTCCATTGCCTTGGTGCAGGCCTTCATCAGCACAAACCTTCACCTGTTTTCTCTCCTGTGCTTTTGCCACAGTTTTATAGCAACCAGTTTTCCTACTTTAATTCTCTTCCACCAGAATAGGAAAGAGACACACATTTCCTGTGTCATTTCTTTGCTAAAAATTCTTAACTAGGCTGCCCTTTCTTCACACCATAGCAACCTATTCCTTAGTGTGATGGAGAAGAATCTCTGTCACCTTGCCTCTTCTCACCCCTTTAGCATCCTACCCACCATCCTTCCAATGAGCCTTTGTTATCTGGGAATTTGGAACTACTTACAATTTAAGCCTTGGCATAATCACATGCCATAGATCAACTCATTTGAGAGCCAGTTCAAATTTAAATTCCTGTGTAGCCCTACCACCATCCCCAGATATCGATTTCATTCATGCCCTATAGTATTTTCAAAGTTTCTATGTTAAAATAATAACATATTTCAATTATACACATATGTACCTGCATGCCCACACTTGTGAGCACCCCCTCTTTTTCTATCTTGCTAGTCCAGGTGTCTACCTAGCACATAATAGGACTTTGATAAATGATATGAATGAATGTAAACCTCTCTATATTTTTATACTTTTATAAATAAAAGCTTAGAACTCCCTGACAGTCTACATGAGGTTGGGTATACACTCATGAGCATGCATGCACTCTAGGCGAGTCAGCAGAAATTAAATAGGCAAGAGTAATTGTTTTATGAAGGATAATCATTTGCTTGCTGTACATCAGAAATATTTACCAGATCTGAATTTGTGTTTCTAAAAACAAGGCTTTCAGATTTTCAAATGACTGCCAAATTCTTGTTTGCAATTCATAAATATGCCATAAAGATTATCTCCCTCTTTTACGGATATATAGTAAATACAACCTTCGTAAACACATACACTGATCACCCACACACAATAATGAGACTTGAGAAAGAATGAAAAACAATAAGGAAGGTGAAATTTTAAAAATAATATTCAACAAGTAAGATGTAGATTGAATTTTTGTGATTTGAGGTCATTTATAGTTAATAATTGTTGTAATGTAAATATAAGAGGATTTGTTTAGAACAGTCATCACTTCAACAGGCATCACTTATAGAATATAAAGACTGAACACCACTACCTATGGGCTTGTTTCTCTTTTATGAGTCTATAAAGCCTTACTGCCATGTCCCTAAATAATGATAAAATTTACACAGAAAGCTCTTTGTGTTAATTTCTCAAGCACTAGTGAAAAGGTATGTAATTAAAAGAAATGCTCTCTTTTGTCAATTGATAGACATTTTTCTATCTGCTCTATACTTGGCACTCGATTAAATGCTGAGGATACCAATAAGACATAGCTCCTGTCTGGTAGAGTTCAAGTTTGTTTTTATAATAATTTTTCTATATAGACTGTTTAAGAAATTAAGACATTTTTAAAACTAACTGTTTCTCAGGTTATTTCAGAGAAGGAGTCTCCTTCCATTCAAACAAGACAGAACAAAACAAAACCCCACCAATCCTGAGTCAGAAAAAAGTAATCTCATTTTTGTGTCCACAATTTTTGTGTTTTCATATGAGCTACAAATAATGTCTATCATCTTATCAAGTATTTCTTTCATCAATATTACAGAATGTTATTTCCACAACTAGATTTGCTACATATGATCAAAGTGACTGATAGCTTTGTAGAACATGAGTTATAATTTAAGCTCATTTTAGGAACACACATATTGCTATTAATGACACATGCAGCAGAATGTCTGAGGTATACATAGTACACCCACAGGACAGGAAGGTTATGAAGTAATGTTTTCTGGTAGACTTCATAGGCTCTATTTGAACTTGCAGGGTGATGTTTCCACCTCAGTAATTTTTATAGGGAGTAGGAAGTTACAGTATTTAGCGGGTAGCATACTTATCTAAGCATATAGTAAATGTACTAGTAGTATTTGTATGTTACAAGGCTCTAATATATCAATGAAACAAAAAAATATTTGAATTATAAAACATTAACTTCCCTGAATATTTATTGATGGTTAGGCTATAGGGTCTTTTATGAGAAGGAAGAAACTATCTTTATCTTTATTGTCAATAAGTGCAGAGAAAAAACTTATGTATGTTCACATCTTGATAGGCGTATTTTGAAGTCGCTGTTTCCCATCAATATATCAATCATTTCTGTGTTCTATAGCAAGAGAAAAATTCTTAATTTGATAATTTTATTATTCGTTCAACTCTGTAAAACATCTACAAAAGAAAGGGGCTCAAAAGGCTGGACACTTTACCCTTCTATTCAGCACATTCATTTCACCTTTCAGTAATGATAATCAGTAATTATTTACCTCCTAATTAACATCATGTTGAAAACCTAACAGTATAGACCCTTCTGTTCTTGACATTGCAAAACATAGTTTTAGTTTAGCCTTGCCATATTATTTATAGCTGAGAATTTACTACATTTTAGTAGTCTGTTTTGAAACTAAGTACTTGTATCTGAAAGATGCAGATAATGTCTATCTATTTATTACACAGTGGGCTCTGTTTGCTGCAGAAAAGAGTGAAATTTTTAACTGCTTAGCACACTTGCCATTGAATTATACCTGGCAGAGCAGAGGTTATAACTTTGGCTCTAGTTACTTTTAATAATGATAAAACTATGTGAGTTTTGTTTGTTTACATGCTGTTTACAATGGCATAATTTTTAAAATATATACAACAATTGAGATATTTATTGCATACTATTTTAAAGATCTTTTATGTGTTTTCACCTTTGGAATATATTGTTACATTTCCTTGTATAGATTATTTGGGTGGCTTTGTTAATGTAGCTAGTAATTTTTATGACTACTAAGTGACCAGTTTTCGGTGCCTTTTATTGTGGGATGCATGATTATGTATTTATTGTACGGAAGTCACTGATGTGTGTATTTTTGTACTTTGCTGAGAGTAATGGTTGATTTGATGTATATGATAATGAGAGATGTCTTTCCCAAAGGGCACTGCCTTGACATTGTTCTTCTCAAATAAAGAGAATGCATTTGAAGAAGGTTTGAGATCTGTGTTCTTTCTGGAGGAAAACTTTTATTTGGAGATAATTGTAGATTCATATGCTTTTGTAAGAAATGATACAGAGTGATCCTTTGTACCTTTTTCATTTTCCCCCAGGAGTAACATCTTAGAAACCAATAATACACTGTACAATATTAAAATCAGGATATTGACATTGATAAGATCAAGTTGCTGAACAAGTCTGTCAGTTCAAGGACCCACAACAAGGATCCTTCATGTTGCCCTTTTATGGACACTTCTACTTCTTAACTAAAAGTGTTCCCAGAGTGTTCTTGATATCAGGTCCTTGGTGTCCAGGACTAAAGAGTGAGTCCATAGTCCACAGAAGGTAAATGGAAGTGAAAGTTTATTCAGAACGTTGGAAATGAGAAAGTGATAAGGAAAAGTAAAAGTAGGGAAAAGGGAAGATAAACAGAGAGAAAGCTCTAGCATAGCAGAGGGGAGCCCAAGTGAGAGTAGCAGCCTCATGGTGGCCATCAGGGGGTATATATGGAGTCTGGGACTGTGGTGGCAGTCCCTGATTGGTCCATGGGTCTGCCCAATGATAGCCGTGATTGAGCCTTTCAAACTTAGCTGTCCTCTGGTATTTGGCTGGTTCAGCTAAGTATCTAGTTGGTTCCTATTTTGGTGCCACCTGAGTTCCCTGTGTCTAATCCCCTAGAAACACTGTTTATGTATTCTGCCCAACAACTATTGATAACTAATGAAAATAAAGATAATTCTCTTTAAGTGAAAACCTGTCTCAAGTACTTTTTCTGCCAGACCCTGCTCTCTACAACCCTCCATGGCTCCCTCATCTCTTTTCCTCATGGTTGCTCTGTCACAAATGACCACTAATCTATCCATTTCTGTAATTTTCTCATTTCATGAGTGTTACATTCATGGAATTATATAGTATGTGACTTTTTCACTCAGTATGACTTCCTGAAAACTCATCCAAATTGTTACCTATGTCAGTAGGGTTTTTTGTTTGTTTAAATTTTTATTGATGAGTAGTATTCCACCTGGTGGAATTCTTAGTGGTAAAAATATAATTTGATTTACCCTTGTCTTGATGATTCATTGAAGTTCATCAGAAAATACTTAAGAGCCCAATTTGTGACAAGTGTTGCCTCCAGTGGTAAGAACCTGTGAGTAGTTCTTTGGAATCACTGGTTAGTGAGGAATAAAGAGTATTGTAACACTAGGCATCCCGATGCACACCTTTAACTCCAATGACTCTGAAGGCTGACACTGGAGGCTCACATGGGAGGATCGCCTGAACAACCTAGCAAAATCCTGACTCCAAAGGAAAAAATGAAAAAGGGGCCAGGGGTGTATGGCTCAGTGGTAGAGCACTTGCATGAGGCCCTTGGTGCAACCCCTTATACTGAAAACAACAATCAAAAAAAGTATTGTGATGAAAAATGTTATACGTAGTGATAAAAAATATGCCAAGAAGTATGTAGAGCACAGATGAAGGAGGTTTAAAGACATTTTCCTGAAAGGTGATGTTAAGTTGCATTTTAACTCAGCCAGATGAAGTTCATGTGTAAGAAGGCAGAGAGGATATTACAATAAAATAAACTGAAACAGCATAGAGGTAAGGCTCAGTCTGGTAGGGTCATATCAAGACAGCAGGAGAAGCAGAGGCAGACCTTGAATAGGGTGGAAATATGACCTTGAGGGTGGAAATATGCTATCAGATTTGGCCCTGGACAGACCAAGGTGTCAGATGGACTCAGAGGGCCATAGATGGGGATGCCAGAGGAATTGAAGAAGCCTAGGCAAGAGATGACAAGGGATTTTTAAGGCAGTTTTAGTGGAAGTAGAAAGGAAGAAACAGATCTGAGAAATACGTTAAGTGTTACTGGCCTGGACTTGGAGATGTGGATGAAGGAGGAGGAGAGAAGAAAGAAGATAAACCTCAAACTCCTAGCAATGAGAGAGTCAGCAGTCAAGGTCAGATTTGCATCATGGGTTTAAGGTGAGTGTAGGATGTCTATGTGATATGTAATGTTGGAAAGAAGTGGAAGGAAATACAGATCAGAGGGTCACCCTCATAGATGCTGAAGTCATTAGAGAAGATGAAGTTGTCCTAAAAGACCCTCAGGAATTCAGAAAAGGGAACTTATAGAGTTGGAACTCAGACCTCCAAGGGAGGCCCGCGTTTGTGATTCTGGGAATGCCAGAGGAAGAAGCTGGAGAACAGAACCAGCTGCCTCAGCCATGGTAAGAACCCAAGCTGCTGGGATCCTGGGAACAACAAGAAGAGCAAATCCTTTCTCCTCTTGCAGAATGGGGAGGAAGCAAACAGAAATGCCAGTTACAGAGTCCCAACCACAGCATCACAGAGCATCAAAAAGTATTTTTGAAGCTAAAGGACGAGAGCACGATGGGTGACCGCTAAGTCTAATAACCTGCTCTGCTGTAGACATAACATACACACTCTTCATCACATTCAGAGGAGAGGACGGTGGGGCACGAAGATCCCTCAGGAAGAATAGTAGAAGGAATGAAGGATTCTTAGTTTGGAACAGAAAACATTCAGGGGTGGAGAGTGGGACTAGACCAGGGGAGATGAAGTTGGAGGTAAGAACTGTCTTCAAATATTTAAGGAACAATCATGGTGAAGTGGGATTACATTGGTTCTAAATGAGATAAACAAGTGAAATCAATGGGGGGGGGACACCTAATGTCTAAAGGCTGTGATGACTCATAAAATGGGTTCCTTGGAGAGAGGTATTCAAACAAAGGCTGGCAACCACTTGGTACTCCTGAGAATATGAACTCTATGAGGGAGGATAATTTTTTCACTACTGTATTCCAGTGCATAGAAAAGTACCCGGCACATGGATGTGCTTATCTCTTTGTTGAATAATTCAGAAATGATTCAAAAATCAGATCAGACAAGCAGATAACCTTAAGTCCCTTTTGGTCCTGCAGCTGATCACACATAAAGACAAAATATGCAATCCTAACTGCATTAAGAAATAAATGAAACACAGTTTTTGTTTGTTTGTTTTTTGAGACAGAGTCTCACTGTATAGCCCAGGCTGGCCTGGAACTCACTATATAGACCAGGTTGGCCTTGAACTCACATCGATCCTCCTGCCTCAGACTCCTGAATTACTATAATTCCAGACTGCTGGAATTACAGGGGTGTGCTACCACTCTCAGCTTATGAACCAGAATTTAAACTCCAAAATAACGTCTAGTATTCCTTTAAAAGTAAAGCAATGTTACCTAATGACTTTATTATCTTGCATGATAATAAATCAGGCATTGCCTGATTCTAATGGGTTTTCTGAATCATCAAATTACTTTTACTTTAAAATGCAAATTACATTTTCTTATATACTAATCCTTCTTAAAGGGGCAATCTGTTTACATTGCCATAAGTCTTGATTAATCATAAGGACCAGTCTCTACTCTTGGCAGCTAATGGTTTATAAAGACAGCAAATTAGAATTTTCACCAGGAAACCTAAATACAGCCAACTTTTATTCTTTCTTTCATTCTCTCATTCTTGCATCCTTCTTTCTCTTTTCCTTCTTTCTTTTTTTAGTTATTATACAATGCAATGCGCTTCATTGTGATATTGTCGTATAGTTATGTGATGCACTTTGCTCTTATTCACTCATTTTCCCATGTTGCTCCCACACCCCACTAATCCCCTCCCCTTCCAGATATAACCCTTTGTACTTTCTGATCTTACATACATATTTTTTTCTTTTAAAAATAAACGTAGATTCTGCATGTAAGAGAAAAAATGTAGTACTTGTCTTTCTAAGTCTGTCTTGTTTTGCTTAAAATGATGATCCATTTTCCTGCAAGTGGCATAATTTCATTCTTCTTTATGGCTAAATGAAATTTAATTATGTGTGTGCCACATTTAATCTATTCATCTGTTAGTGGGCATCTGGGCTGATTTCACATCTTGGCTATTGTGAACAGTGCTGCAGTGAACATGGAGGTGCAGGTTTTGTAAGGCTTGATGACTTAGATTTCTTTGGGTGCATACCCAGGAGCGGTGTAGCTGTATAATCTGGTAGTTCTGTTTTTAGTTTTCTGAGGAGCCTCCATACTGATTTCCATAATGGCCATACTAATTTATAGTCCCACCAGCAGTTATAAGCTTTCCTTTTTCCCTTGCCACTGTCACATTCTGCATCCTTGCCAGCATTTATTGTTTGTTTGTTGATTACAGCCAACTTTTCTGTGCAAAAAATCGAGTCACCGAAGTACTTCAAGGATCTTTCCTTCCCTTTCTCTGACTAGGGTGCTTGTTACTCCTTGTTCCACCACTGGTGCATTTATAAAATGTGACAATCAGTCCTATGGTGGCAACATTCTGGAGCTTGTCCCAAAGTAAGGCTGGGATGGCAGTACCAGCCGCAAGAGCGAGAGGCTACAACAAAAACAGTAGCATCCTGGCAAAGTACAGCACTTTTCAGTTGAAACCACTGTATCTACAATTAATCCTCCTAACGACCCCACAAATTCAGCATTAGCTCCATTTCAAACATCCTCACATTGGTTCTGTTTATAAAGATGGCATTTTAAATAAATGTCAGCATTGGAGCATTATCCTTACTTAGAAGAGTGATACTGATGTATCAAGTAGGAAGAAGCTCTAACAACCAGAGTGAGGTAGAGCATGTTCTCTGCACATCTTTCTCCCACACAGGTCTCTCTCCTTCCCCAATTCATGCTGCCACATGGCAACCCCACAACTGAGAGGTCACAAGTGAAAGTGGTCTTCAAACTCCCTTTGTAAGTTTTTCAAGATTTGTTGACTGCTACCCCAAGTGATGCCTGCAGCCATACCACTGTGGTGTCCGATTCCATCAGATCTTGGAAGCTAAGCAAGATCAGGCCTGGTTAGTACTTGGGTGGGAGACTGCCTGGGAACACCAGGTGCTGTAGGCTTGGGAGAAGGACCCAGAAACCCACTCCCAAAAAACATTCAGCCACTGAAAACCTTATTAATAGCAGAGAAACACTGACAATACTGTTTTGTCTGTTGTACATAGGGTCACTATGAGTCAGACACTGACTCGATGGCACCTAACAACAACCCCAAGTGAAAAATACATTCTCATCAG
Source organism: Pedetes capensis (assembly GCA_007922755.1). Taxonomy (NCBI): domain Eukaryota; kingdom Metazoa; phylum Chordata; class Mammalia; order Rodentia; family Pedetidae; genus Pedetes; species Pedetes capensis. The sequence continues at coordinate 94,620 of VMDO01003688.1, read as the reverse complement.
TACACATAAGTGTAGATATATGTGCATATATACAATGTATGAATTTATGTTTAATATCAGCCAGTTTAATGTATCTATCTGGGTGCTGTTGTGCATGCTTGTAATCCCAGGTATTCTGGAGGCTGAGAAAGGAGAATGGCAAGTTCAAGGCCAGAGGCAGCCTGTACAATTTAGTGAGACCCTGTCTCAAAACTGAAAAAAAAAAAAAAAAAAAGGTCTGAGGGTACAGCTCAGTGATGGAGCACTTTTCCTAGCATTTGCCAGACCCTAGATTCAACCACCATTACAAAAAAAAAAAAAAATAGTTTAACAAAACAGCACTTATCTGCATGGCAAGGTGCCTTAATTTTGATTCTATTTTGTTTTTTTAAATGCACTTCAAGATATAAGCATAAACAAGGTCTTTCTGAAAAAGATCCCAATAGCTCGGGAATCCATAGCAAGAATTAACAAATGAGATTGCATGAAATTTAAAAGCTTTTGCACAGCAAAGGAGACAGCAGACTGAAGAGAGAGCCCACAGAATGAGGGAAAATCTTTACTAGCTACACATCACTTAGGATTAATATCTAGATCATATAAAGACCTCGAAAATTAAACACAAATTAATCAAAAATGGGCAAATGAATTGAACAGAGTTCTCAAAAGAAGAAATACAAGTGGCCAACAACCATATGAAAAAATGTTCAATGTCCTTAGCCATCAGACAAATCAAAACTCCATTGTGATGCCATCTCTCCCCAGTCAGAATGGCTAACATCAAAAAAACAACAAAAGCTGACGGGGATGTGAGGAGAAAGGAACACTAGTACACTGCTGGTGGGAATGTACGTTAGTGCAGCTGCTATGGAGATCAGTATGGAAGTTCCTCGAAAAACTAAAAATAGAATTGCCATATGACCCAGCCATACCACTCTTAAATATATATCCTGAGGAATATCAGTCAACATGCTATAGAGATACCTGCTTATCCATGTTGTGTCACTCTTCACAATAGCCCAGATATAGAATTAAACTAAGTGTCCATCAGCAGATGAGTGGATAAGGAAAATGTGGTATATACATTCCATAGAGTTCTATTTAGCCATATGGACAAATTATGGCATTTCCAGGAAAATGGATTGAACTGGAGATCATCATTTTAAGTGAAATAAGCCAGACTCAGAAGGACAAACATCATGTTTTCTCTCATTTGTAGATGCTAGATTTCAGTACACCAAGGGTGCCAAAAAATGTATACACACAAAAATACACATTTTAAAAGATTTAACTATGTATTACTTTTAAGTTGAGTTGAATTATGACAGGAATATGTAGCATGATACTCGCTCAAAAGGTGTGTTAATCAAATGAATGCCAGCACCACTACAGGATAGGACAGTCAAAGAAAATGGTGGAATTATTGTTGTTGCTCAAGGAGCACAAAACCATGTAGAAGTGATATTTGAAATTCAAGAATGTTGTGCAAATATGACAACAATGGAGGCGTGAGTATACAACAGCACCTCCAACATACCTAAAAGTTGTATGCATTCATGGTAAGTTTGAGACACATGGTGCTGTGTGTTGTGTGCTCAAGGGAAAATCTGGGAGACCTTATGCAGCAACAAGTCCTGTTGTTTCTGCTGTGTTGTTGGAATAGTTAATATGCTCACTACAGAAGTCTACCAAACAATGAGCAGGGAAGGAGGGAGTTAGCAGAAAAGCATAACACTCATTCTTGAAACAGCAGAATGGAAAATTTTCATCCCAAGATATGTATACATATTTGACACCATCTGTATATATCAATATTTTAATATATAGGTCATGAAAGTAGAAGGAGGACTGTGTAGGGAGACAAAAAGGATTAAAGCGAGTGAAGGGCAATAAGAAAGGGTAATGTTATTGTTGTTAGGTGCCCTCGAGTCGGTATCCGACTCATAGCAACCCTCATAGGGTTTTCAATGGCAACTGTATGGGGATTGCCTTGGGAGTGGATTGCCAGGCCCTTCTCCCATTTTTGTGGTGCTGGGAATTGAACTCGGGTCCTCAGATACTGCAGTGCAGTGCTCTACCCACTGAGCTAAATCCCAGCCCAAGAAAGGGTAATAGGGGAAAGGAAAAGATATCATGTTTTGCTCTCAAAGGCAGAATATGGATAAAGACACACACACACACACACACACACACACACACACACACACACACACACACAATGGGCAAGCAGAAAGGAGACCAGAGGGGAATTGGAAGGAGGGAGAGGAGTCATGAGAGGGTAATGGGATAAGTGACATGACCAATGCACAATGATTACTACAAAAAAAAAAAAAGTTTCAAAAAAAGAGAGAGAGAAAAATCAAAATAATTATTTATTTTATTTTTATTTGTTTTACTGTGGAGTTGAACCCAGGGCATCATGCATGCTTTTGGAGGGGCTTTACCATTGAGCTCTCCCAGCTCATTTTTAACTTTTTTTTTTTTACTTTACTTTTTTTATTCTTATTTTGAGATAGAGTTTGGCTAAGTTACACAGGCTGCCTGTGGTCTCAATCTTGCAATCCTCCTGCCTCTGCCTCCTGAGTTGCTGGGATTACAGGTATGAACCACCACACTTGGCTTAGGTTTTGGTTTTTAGTTTTTGTTTTTGAGATCGAGTCTCACTATGTAATTCAGCTTGGCCTGGAACTCAGTATATAGCCCCGACAGGCATCAAACTCTCAATCCTCATGCCTCAGCCTCTCAAGTACTGGCTTTGCAGTATTTTAAGTTGATTTTGTAACACAATTAATGAAAGGGTCATCAAATGTTTTTTCCTAAATGGCCAGATAATAAATATTTTTGGTTTTGGAGGCCATGTGGTCCCTGTTGGGACTATTCAACTGTCCATGGCAGGAAAGAAGCCAAAGACAATAGAATAACAAATGGGCATAAGTGTGTCCCAGTATTACATTATTTAAAAAACAGATGTTAGCACAATCCCTGCACTAAAAGATCACAGCCCACAGTAGTTTTGGGGATGTTTCTTTGTTCTGATTTTTGTCATGCTGGGTGTCGATGTCAGGGCCTCACACATGCTAAGCATACATTCAACCCCGAAGTACATCACCAGCCCAACAGTACTTTTTTATTTCTATTTCTTTTTGCCATGCTGGGATTTGAACCCAGAGTCTTGCACATGCTAGGGAAGTGCTCTACCACTGATCTACACCCTCAGACCTCCCTTTGTTATTTTTTATTTTAAGACAGTTTCTCACTAAATTGCTCAGGCTGCCTCTGGCCTCAAACCCATGTTCCTCCTACCCTCGGCCTCCCAAGTTGTTGGCATTATAGGGCTTCACCAAGGCACCCAGTACAGTACTAACTTTTAAAAACACAAAGCTAGTTTAACAGTTTACAATACTCAGTTAACTGTCTGAGAATCATTTGGAAAGTACAATTAAAAAAAAAAAAATCAAGACCTACCTAAACCTATGGAATTATAATCCCTGGGGAAGCAGTCTGGGACACCACCATGTGTATTACTCTCTCTGGGTACATGTGGCCATATTAAGGAATCACTGATCTGATCTCTGGTCCACCCCCTTACTCACCCCAGCTCCTATTTTTCAGATAATAAATGCAAGCCCTGAAAGACAACATTTTAGACTGCAGTGATTGTCATGATATTTAAAAAATCTTGGTTATGCAAACTGGGGACTCTTAACACAGTGCGATTACACAAGAAATTAATAACAAGGGATCAGAAATGCAGCATAGAACTTATGTCTTATAATTTGTTTAATGTGAACCCCTGTGGCAGTTTAGCAGAAAGTGATAACCAATTAAATGACAGTACTCATTGAACTGATAATAATAATATGAACCATCTCCAAGGCTATTATAAAAGGTTGCTCAGCCCTGTGGCCTAAGTGTCTAAAAGCTCATTACGCTAGGATGACAAAATTTCACTCAGCAAAAAAACATTAGTTTTAACATTCTAATTAGCTTCATTATGATTTAATGAATTATGCAATTACAACTGGAAATCAAATTGTTGAGGTATGTCAGCTGATTTGAAAATGATTATGTTGTCGAGTTGGGTCCAACTTTTAGCAACCATACAACAGAACAAAACACTCTCCCAACATTGTTTCATGCCTGGCACTATTGTCAGTGCTTCTCTGCTATTTATAGGGTTTTCAATGGCTGATTGTTTTTTGGGAGTGGGTCGCCAGGTCCTTCTCCCTATCCCACAGCATCTGGTATTCCCAGGTGGTCTCCCATCCATGGACTAACCAGGCCAACCCTGCTTAGCTTCCAAGATCGGGTGGGATCGGATGCTAGAGTGCTATGGCTGTAGACAAAAATGATTACAGCATGCTGGAAGATATGTCTAATGTTTTGGGCCTGAAATATTCCTAATTTTAAAGTATAATTTGGTCTCTATTTTCATCAAAATAGAAATTATCTTGATACTGACTTTTTATATAGATTTTAATACATTGAGACAAATTGGGTGAAAATAGGTACAAAAGTTAAAATCAAGGTAGGTGAAAAATTCATTGTAAATCTCTGTAGGTTTATGTATTTGTATTTATTTAATACTTGTATTCCTTTTATACGTACTTGTTTCTATTCTGCAATGGCTGATGACTTTAGTTATATAATATTTTAAGTATCAACTGAAGTCAGTTTCCTCTCTATATTGAGTCAATATAAAAGGGAATTTTCAAGCCTTCTTCTGATTTGCTGTTTTTTTTCCCTTGTGTTTCTTTGTTTCTCATTCTCTGTGTATCCACTACACACAGATGTGTGCATATATGAACACACACACACATTGAATTGTATCCCTATTCTACTTATCACTCAGTTCATAGAGCATCTGCTCTATGTGCTCTGAGACCCTGGGTCTCATCTCCAGCACATCAAAAATGAGAGAAGGACCTAGCAGCCCACTCCCAAAACAATCAGCCATTGAAAACACAATAAATAGCAGAGAAGCACTGACATAGTGCCGAGCATGGCACAATGTCGGGGAATGTTTTGTTCTGTTATACACAGAGTCACTATGAGTCCGACCTGACTCCACGCCTCCTATCAACCACAAGAACCTTTATCCAATTGAGAAGTTCCCGCTTATCCATAAAGCCTCAGGTCAAGAAATCCTCTAGCAAAATCTTTTTAAAATTCAACATGAACATCTAAAAATTAGATATCCTCATCTCTATTACCAACACACTTTGTTCCCGTTACATACCTCCACTGGAGCAATTACATTGCATCATAGTTATCAACATAGTTATCTTCCCACTTAATTAACATTTGCTTAGGAGCAGAGAAAATGTTTTTCATCTTGTCCCCAACACTTGTGCAACTTGACTCCCAGCTGGTTTCCAATAAATGCCTTTTGAATGGGTGAAGAGAGTATCTTATTTGGAATATTTTGGAAAACTCTTGCAGCTACTCTCCTAAGAGACATTATACTGTCTAGTTGGGAGTTAAGGTAACAGGTGGTCATAAAATGAGAGAGCATTTCTTCTTTCCCTAATCTGTAAAAGAATTTGTGTAAGAATAGAATAACCTGGTCTTTGAATGCATGGTAGAGTGATATATAAAACTGTCTGGTCATAGCTTTACTATTTCCTTTGGATGTGTTCTGCTGGGTTTTTTTTTTTTTTTTTTTTTTTTCCCTGCCTTCTTGGGGTTGGATGCTTAACATAGTCTTTTTATTTACTGATAAAAGTAGGACAATTATCATTTTTCCTGTAGGTACTGCTGTAGCTACATATATAACACTTAAACAGTACTATAAATTGTTCAGGGATTTATAAAACAGAATAAAAGTATACAGATATTCATGATATTAAGGTGCATGAATTTCAAGATGACAGTTTCTTATGGAGAGAAAGAAACAGGCAAGGGATTGGAGAATGGGGTTTTAGCTGTACCTGGTACATTTTACTTCTTAAAAAACCTATATACTATTTTCAGTTTATTTTAAATATTAAATTAAATATTTATTTAAAAATGATATCTTATCTAGTTCCAACCTTCTGCTTTCATCTCTTCCTGCAGAACAACCCTGAATTAAGTTCTAGGGATTTATCCTTACTTCAAAATCTCTTTAAGGTATCCAAATATTCTTGTGTTGCCACTAGCTCTATTTTTATGCCTCTAATCTGATAACAGGGCTGGGGTTTAGCTCAGTTGGTAGAGTGCCACGCTGCAGTCTCTGAGCTCTCGAGTTCAATTCCCAGCACCACAAAAATGGGAGAAGGGCCTGGCAATCCACTCCCAAGGCAATCCCCATACAGTTGCCATTGAAAACCCTATGAGGGTTGCTATGAGTTGGATACCGACTCGATGGCACCTAACAACAACAACAACAATCTGATAACATGATTCCCGGATCTAAGAAGCTTGATTTCTCTCTTTTCATTTAACCTGAGTTTTTTGGAACTAAAGAACTGACCAAGTACTGTAAGCTTCCCTTGCTTTAGTAATACCTCTCCCCAAATCTGTGTCCTCCCCCAACCTGTGTCCTTATGCACCCATATGGATAGAGGCTACTCTATTTGTTGATATACTTTCTAAGAACCTGTTGTCAGGCTGGATTTCTTTTCTTTTCTTTTTTTTAAACATATATTAATTGAAAAAAAATGGGCTTCATTATGACATTTTGACATATTCATATAATGTATATTGATCATATTTAACTCCCTGTTACCCACATCTATTCCCTTTCCCTTCTCCTTCTGTTCCTCTTCCTTTTTTCTAATAGTCCCCCTTCTACTTTCATGGTTTTTTATTAAATCCCATATATGAGAGGAAACATCAAATACTTGTCTGAATCTGACTTATTTTACTTAACATGACAATTTCTAGTTTCATCTGATCTTCTTTTTCTTTTTCTTTTTTTTTTTTCTGGTACTTGTGATTGAACCCAGAGCCTCATGATTGCATGCTCTGCAAGTGCTGGACCACTGACCTGCACCCTCAGCCCATTTTTTGAGACAGGGTCTCTCTAAGTTATGCAGACTGCCTCTGGTCTCGAACTTGTGATCCTCCTGCCTCTGCCTCCTGAGCTGCTGGCATTATAGGCATGTGCCACTGCACCCAGCTTGATCTTATTCTTCCTAATAGCTGAATAATATTTTATTATGTTTTTGCCACATTTTCTTTATCCATTTGTCCACTGATAAGCACCTAGGCTGATTCCATGACTTGGCTATAATGAATACTGCTACAGTAAATATAGATATACAGTGTCTCTGTTGTATGCTGCCCTTTATTCCTTTAGGTATATACCCAGGACTGGTATATCTGGATCATATGGTAGTTTTAGTTTTAATTTGTTGAGAAACCTTCATACTAATTTCTATAGTCATTGGGTTAATTTACATTCCCATCAATAGTGAATAAAGTTTCCTCCCTGCCCTATGGCCTGCAGCTATACTGCTGTGGCATCCCATCCTGTCAGATCTTGGAAGCTAAGCAGGGTTGGATCTGGTTAGTATTTGGATGGGAGACCACCTGGGAACATCAGGTGCTGTAGGCTTGGGAGAAGGACCTGGTAACCCACTCTTAAAGAAACAATCAGCCATTGAAACCCTATGAATAACAGAGAAGCATGACAATAGTGTTTCTTCTGTTGTACATAGGGTTGCTATGAGTTAGACACCAACTGGACACCACCTAACAACAAACAACAACAACAACCCCGCCCCCACATATCTTCACCAGGATTTTTCAGTTTTCGTTTTCTCGATGCTAGCCATTCTGACTCTGGTGAGATAGAATCTCAGTGTGCTTTTGATTTGCATTTCCCTGATGGCTAAAGATGTTGAACATTTTTTCATGTATCTGTTGGCCATTTGTATTTCTTCTTTTGAGAACTGACTGTTCAGTTCATTTGTGTATTTATTGATTGAGTTAGTTCTTTAGGTTTGTAAGTTTTTGAGTTCTTTATATATTGTGGATATTAATCTTCTGTTGGGTAAACAGCTGTCAAAGACTTTCTCCCATTCTGCAGGCTGTCTCTTCACTCTACTGATTGTTTCCTTTGCTGTGCAGAAGCTTCTTTGTTTGATGTGATCCCATTTATCAATTGTTATTATTTCCTGAGCTATCAGAGTCTATTCATTGCTCATGTCTATATCTTCAAATGTTTCCTCTATGTTTTCATATAGTAGTTTTCGAAGTTCATGTCTTATATCCCCTCTCCCTATTCCAGTTTCCCCTGTTATCTTGCACTGTTGTTGTTGTTAGGTGCCCTCAAGTCGGTATCCGACTCATAGCGACCCTCATAGGGTTTTCAATGGCTGAGTGCTTCGGGATTGTCTTGGGAGTGGATTGCCAGGCCCTTCTCCCATTTTTGCGGTGCTGGGAATTGAACTCGGGGCCTCAGAGACTGCAGCTCAGCGCTCTACCCACTGAGCTAAATCCCAGCCCCATATTAAGGTCTTAGATCCATTTTATTACAGGATGAATGGTAGGGACCTAATTTTAATCTTCTATATGTGGCTATCCAGTTTTCCTAGCACCACTTGTTAAAGATGTTCTCTGTTGTCCAATGTATGTTTTTGGCAAATTTATTGAAAATCAAATCAGCCTGGATTTATGGGTATCTCTTGAACCTAGATTCTCTGGTACTATATTCTGTCTACTTTTTGGGTCACCTCTCATACTTGGTGTTAAATCCTTTGACATTTGCTGCATTCATGTACTATCTTTAGGATATGGAACTCTAAGCTCCAGATGGGATTTCCATTTAGCTCTGTTGTCCGAAACCTGTCCTAATCCAGTGCATGGGTGCAATGGAGAGCCCCAGCTAAGAGTGATGAAAATTTACAGCTCTCAGCACTTGCTAAGCTTTCTGACTTCCTTCCTACCCTGTGTCAGACTGATCATATGAAGCACTCTTAAGATCCAAGCTCTTAAAATAGAAAATTTATTAGGACACAGCTGTCTCTCATTAACTTCCTTTACTCCTCAGACCTAGAGATAAAATATTTGTTGGAACTATCATCCTTTGTCTTGAGATGATAGGGGCATATGTATCATTTAAGTGTACATCTAGGAAGGCATGCCCCAGCTACGTGTCTTATAAAATACGACATCCTTTTGCCTTCAGTCACCAGTTGAACAATTTGACTCTTCTGCTATCTGATGATTTGTTTCTGGTTCTATTCTAGGTTGACTTCTTGCTTACCTCCAAGCCTCCTCTGTGTATGGCCTTGTTAGAGACAGCTCACATATACCTGACTTTGCCTTTTAGCGACTGGACCACATACAACTGGGAGCCTCTATTATCTCCTAGTTTGTTGTTGTTGTTGTTAGGTGCCATGGAGTCAGTATCTGACTCATAGCGACCCTCTTAGGGTTTTCAATGGTTGACTGTTTTGGGATTGCCTTGGGAGTGGATTGCCAGGTCCTTCTCCCATTTTTGCAGTGCTGGGAATTGAACTCGGGACCTCAGAGACTGCAGCGCAGCACTCTACCAACTGAGCTAAATCCCAGCCCTATCTCCAAGTTTACTGACTCTGATTTATATATCTCTACTATACTTTGTCACCATTTCTCATGCCAAGCTTCAAGCAAGAATATGAAAAGAGAGTTAAAAGACATTGTGGATAATCAGAGGTGTATTTGTTACCTAGTTATTGCCTATTTCTCAATTCTGTATCAGATCCTTGGAAATCAGTGACAAACAAATCTTTAGGTGGCAGAGTTGTCAGATTAGTTGTGTAGAAGCAAAATTAAGGAGTGAAGCAGGAAGTAGACCAGACTCACAAGCCTGGCAAGTTTATCCCTTATAGGTTTCCTGACAAATGTATTTTCAGGAATCTCAAGGAGAGCAGTTCCTTAGAAAATGGGAAGTGATACTACCTCCTCCACATGGACTAAGGAGCTCTTTAGAAACATATGACAGCAGAAATCTCAGCACTGTGGGTCTCTGCATCTTCCTTGTAGGGCAGTGGTTTAAGGATGGCAAACGGTAGGCAGAGATGAAGTGACAGGTTCTCAGCATTGGTTTTGTTTTTATTCCATTTGTTAAGGTACTGGGTTTGTTGCTAATGGATCCAAGAATCTGGTATGGCATGAACTACATAGTCCTGAATATTCTTTATTAATATGAAGAGTAGGAGTCGAAGGCCAGCATGAAGGAGGGACAGATGAAGAACACTATAGAATTTGAGAACATTAGGAGCTATAGAAATATATTACCAATATGATGGAATAGTGATGAGAAGATGAGCCATACCATGAAGCTTGTGAAGGGTTGTGAGGAGAGAAGTTATCAGGATGTTATTAAGACTAGTAGTTGTCTTAATGTTGTCCTTGGATACTACAGCCTTTGAAGGTCTTAACTTCTTTAAGAAAGCTTATTATCCTTTGTGGCTAAGAATTCTTCAATGTTTTCTATGGCTACAAACACCAACAAGGATAATTAAGTCCAAGATGTTCATTGATTAGAAAATGTAGTTCATAGACATTAAGTGTTCTGAGATAAGAGTGGATGACATTTAAATAAATTAGATGGAAGGAAGAAGAAATTATCAATTCAGTCCCTTGGTGTTGGGAAAAGGGTGCTGAAGATAGAGCTTTAGGGTTTTTGTAGGGGTTATTTCTGTCTGACTAGCAGACTGGGGGTGGTATCCCAGCACATTTTGATACACAGGCAAAGAATAGGTTCTGCCTAAGGCAAGGTATGAATGGGATGTCTGTATACTTTCTTTTCCATACTGAGATATTTTTGAGAGAGAAAAAAGGTGCTAACAACAGGCAAAATCTGCAGTAGTACTAGACAAAACAGGATGTAAACTTTCCCTGAATATAAATACAGAAGGGTCCTCAAACAAGAAAAATCTTGTTGATCCCCTTATGAAGTCAAAAGATGATAAGCCTCTTGGGTTGTTTGGCACAAGTGGAAGTGAGCCACTTGTTATGGGAACAGAAGGTGATGTTATGTTACTGAAAAGGAGCTTACTTGGGAATTTGTTATGAAGGTAGTCTAGTGAAACTGAGTGCTTGGCATGGGACACGGAAAGCCTGGGGCTTTTTCCAGCATGTGTTGTTCTTGTGTATATCTTGTACTTCATTATATTCCATCACTTTCACTTTTTGACAGAGAATTATCAAAAGTCATGAGTCAAAGAAAGTAGAACCTTAGGTTGGCCAAAGTGAACAAGGAAGAGAGGGTAGGATTCATGATATGCAGGTTATTTGTGGGAAACTTCTCTCCCAGGGCAAGCAAAAGATTAGCTTGGTTTAATACATTGTCATTTCTGGGTGAGAGACAAGACATTCAGTGCAAGTTGGACCATGGGATGGAACATAGAGGTTATCAAGAAACATTGTGGCCAATGGAGGTGGTAAGTCAGATCATTGAAAACAAGGACAGAAAGCATTTGTAGAAGTTGTTGGTATATAGATTCTGTGTGGCATCAAGCATCATTTCTGCAGAGAGAGTTGCATTCTTGTAAGATGAAATCTTCAGTTATGTCTTAAAGAGAGGATAATGTAGCAGAAAGCAGCACTGACCACATAGCTGGAGACCAGAAATGCAGAAATGCAGGCACTTCACAGGATGTTGGTGTAGAAAGATGATAATGATCAAGAATTGAATAAGACAATTCAAAAGACTTCATTTGAGGACTTTATTCCCCCTGGAACTTAGTTGAGAAACCCTAAAATTACATGGAGTTAAGTGAGCAAGAAATGTTTGTGGGAATTTTTTTCAAGTTGTAGAAAATGTAAATTAGTACTAAAGTTTGAAGGGCATACAGTTTGACAGCAAAGCTCAGGTAGTACCTTGTAAATATTACCTCTCATTCCCAGGAAAGAATGTCACTTCCTCAAATCAAACCTAAAGATAAGTGTTATACTTTTTCAGACCTTATTTTGCTGCAGATCTTACTTTCATCAGGAGTTTGTATGGCAATTTCAGAATAGCTACTGAACCTGAACAGAAGAAAGGGAAAATTACAGGGTGTTTTATTGTTAAACAAGAGCTCTACAGGAATCTTGTTACACCTATTACACATTGCCACAGGCATACTGCTTGACGATAACAAGATCTCTGAAAGACTCTTATTACACCAACTGATAAGGATAGCAACCTGTACAATCAATGGTGAGATAAGGGTGCACTTAAAAAGAAAGAATTTAAAATCAGATTGGAGATAAGAACAGAGTATGACAAAGTGAGAGATTGTTGTTTTTGATAAATTTGGGCTCTGTAAAGGACATTTAAAAAATAAACTGGTAGATTCCAAGAAATAACTTGACACTCATTGTTTGTAAGTATACCCATTTCTTTAAAACAGTCCTAATTATTATTTAGACTACAGCCGTAGCCCCGTGCCATCCGATCGGAAGCTAAGCAGGGTCGGGCCTGGTTAGTACTTGGATGGGAGTCCGCCTGGGACCACCAGGTATTGTAGGCTTGGGAGATGGACCTGGCAACCCACTCCCAAAAATCAATCTGCCATTGAAAATCCTATGAACAGCAGAGAAGCACTGACAATAGTGTTTTCCCTGTTGTATGTAGGGTCACTATGAGTGGGATACCAACTCCAGGGCACCTAATTACAATAACAACAATTATTATTTTTCCCCCTATACTTGAGCCAAACCCTTTCATCTGGAAGAACAGAGGAAGCCTAAGACATTTCTCAAAATAGCCTTTCAACTTCAGTTTGTGATATCCCTCTGAGTTTTCTGTTCTTTAGATTAAATACTGATAGGTTAAATTTCATATGTGATATATTCCATGGGCTGGGGTTTAGCTCAGTTGATAAAGCTCTTGCTATGTGCACGCTGAGCCCTTGGGTTCTAACCCCAGCACTGCAAAAATGGGTGAAGGACCTGGAAGCCCACTCCTGAAACAATCAGCCTTTGAAAATCCTATCAATAGCAGAGAAGCACTGATGTAGTTAGGGCAGTATTTCATTATGCTATACATAGGGGTTGTTATGAGTCAGACTGGATTCACCATCAGCACCTAACAACAACAGTTTTGGAGTGACTGGGACTGTTTTAGTCTGTTTTGTGTTGATATAACAGAGTGCCAAGGGCTAGATACTTTATACAGAAAAGAATTTTATTAACAAATAACCCAATACACAAATGGGCAAAGGAACTGAGTAGACAGTTCTCAAATGAAGAGGTCCATAAAGCCATGAAACACATGAAAAAATGCTCAGTACCCCTAGCCATTAGGGAAATGCAAATTAAAACAACTCTGAGATTTCACCTTACACCAGTAAGAATGGCCAAGATCAATAAAACAAATAACAAATGCTGAAGAGGCTGCGGTGAAAAAGGAACACTCTTACATTGTTGGTGGAGCTGTAAATTGGTCTAACCACTGTGGAAATCAATATGGAGGTATCTCAAAAAACTGAAAATAGATCTACCATATGACCCAGCTATAACACTACTGAGAATTTACCCAAAGGGAGATGGGTCATCATACCACAGAGGCACCTGCATCTCCATGTTCAATGCTGCACTTTTCACAATAGCAAGGATATGCAATCAACCAAAGTGCCCTTCAACAGAAGAATGGATAAAAAACTATGGTAATATACACAATGGAATACTACTCAGCAATTACGAAAAATGAAATAAGGTCATTTGCAGCAAAATGGATGGAATTAGAGAAAATTATTCTAAGTGAATGAACACAAGCTCAGAAAGAGAAATACCACATGTTCTCACTCATATGTTGGAGCTGAATCAAAATTATAAGAAGGAAAAATTCTACTCAAAGGTCGGAACAAAGTAAAATGAAAAAAAAAAGCTGAGAATGGTGTCAACATAAATGGTCTAGAAAATGCATGCAATTGTTCTGACAAAATAAAAACAAAGTTCACTACAGGAAAAGTTTCTATGTTAAACAGAACTGGAACCTAAGGATATGTAGAAAAATATTACCAAGTAAATGATAGAGAAGACTTAGATGTGGAGGGTGGGGGGGGAGGATACAAGAGGGTAATGGGGAACCTATATGAATAATGTACATTAAAATGCATATATGGAAATGTCACAATGAAAAGCATGTCAGAATGAATAACATTAAAGTGTACATTAAAAATTTCCAATTAAAAAAAAAAGAGTTTTATTTAGGTCAGTTTTAGAGGCTGAAAGTCCTGGATTGGGCAGACCCATCTGTTCCATCATCACAACATAGCAGATAATATGTTGGTTGGATTGCGAGAGGAAGAGATCACATGGTGGGACAATAAGCCAGAGAGCAAGGAGTGGCCAAGGTTGCTTTATAACAACCTGCACTTGGAATACTAACCTAGTTCCATAATATCTAGAACTCCAAAGGGACTGCATCAATTCATTCATGAAGTTGGTGCCCTCAGGGTGTAAATACCTTGAATTAGGCCTCACCTCTTAAATGTTCCACCACCTTCTAACACTGTGGCAGTGATGACCAGACCTCCAGCATCTGAACCTCTGGGGGAGAAACCATATCCAAACAACTCCAAGTAGGGGTATTTAGTTGGAATTGCCTAGTAGAGAATTGTATATAAAAAACTAAAACTCAAATTACAGAACTATGTCGTGGTGAAGGGACGACCTCTTTTCAAGATGTCCCTAAGGAATCCAAAACAAATAGGGTTTAAAACCAATGTGGGACTAGACTATATATCTCTAGCATAATTTAATGGTCTAAAATCCCAAATAGAACAGAGATTTCCTGAAGTATAGGTTATGAAGAATTCAAGGTATATTAAAAGTTCTGCTAATTATCAGCCTAGATTTTAACCATGGTGTTTTATGATTTCTTGAACCAGAATTAAGACAAGCAATATTCATGTTTCATATGCATGAGTACTATCTCAAGATCTAATCACATAATGATATTTCTGTTGAACTTTATGTGAGTTAATTAATGAATATAGATAGATGGTATTACTGGCAGATTAAATTAATATGTTTCATTTGTAAAACAAAGCAACCAAGCACCAGGAATGACAGACTCAAGAAGAACTTGTTCTAGGATCTGTTTTAACTAGTCATAAAGTTATGACAATATTCAAAAGATTGCCTGTGCTCTTTAAATATGTAATCCAGGGGAAGTTATTTAATATCCTTTTTAAAGTGGTAAGCTTCTATGCTCTTGGCTCACATGAAGAGGAGGTCTATCTCATCTTTTCAAGAAAGATATTTTTGAAAAGTTGAATGTAAAATTTTGTTTTATAAAATATTTTCTCACTTATTCTAAATGCTTTTGAAAATTTTGATAACATTCATGCTCCAATGAATTAGTAATTTCTATAATAAGCTTTTTATAAGACTTTTTGCTTTCATTTTAAGATTAACTACAATATATATGCCTGCAGCAGTAGCCCTGTGGCGTCCAATGCCATCAGATCTCCGAAGCTAAGCAGGGTCAGGCCTGGTTAGTACCTGGATGGAAGACCATCTGGGAATACCAGATGCTGTAGGCTTGGGAGAAGGAACTGGCAACCCCCTCCCAAAAATCAATCTGCCATTGAAAACCCCATGAACAGCAGAGAAGCACTGACAATAGTGTTTCCCCTGTTGTGCAGAGGGTCGCTATGAGTCGGATACCGACTTGATGGCACCTGACAACAACAACAACACGATATATACCAACGATTCAAAGTCAATAACACAATGATATTTAAAGAAGCAATCTTATTAATTAATTGTATAAATTAAATATATTCAGGCATGGTTATTTGCTTTTGAATTTCAGACAGTTATATATTCTATGTTGTTTTTTATTGGTACTTTGTGAAACTTATTGGGTCTTATGATATTTTAATATATGCATTTCATTGTACATTGTTCATGTTCACCTCCTCTTTACCCTCTCATGAATCCCCTTGCCCCACCCTTCCCTCCACAGCAATGGTCTCCCTTCTACTTGTATGTCTTTTTTTGAGTATATCGATCTATGTATGTATATCCCAATTTTGCCATAAAGGCCAACATATGTGATATTTTATATGTTCTTAAAAGAGGTATTTCTTTATTTTACACGTTGGAAGTTAAGTTAGTAATTAGCTATGGCTATGATGATTTAATGAGAAAATCATTATATTTGAGTATGTCATATGTAATAGCACTCAAATTTATTTTATTATTCAAGAAGTCTTTAGTTTGGAATGGCACTTCTGAACTATCTTCTGTACTATTTACCTGAAAGTATAGTCACGATTTAAGAATTCACTGAGCAAAAAATAAACACCTGCTACATATTAAAATGTTACTAGATACCATGGTATAAAAATGGTTCAGATGTGTTTCTGTAGTTCAAGAGAATCACCACAAGAGGATTAAGTATATCAGTTATAAACTGTGTAGTAGACTATGATGTAATATATATGCTTTTAAAACAAAGACATAAGGACAAGGATATAGTTCAGTGGTAGAGGTCTTTTTTACCTTGTGCAAGGCTCTGGGTTGGATTCTCAGCACCACAATCAATCACAATCAATCAATCAATCAATAAAACAGAGGGATGAACAAACATCATCTCATCTTTAAAAGGCATTTGTACATATTAAATGGCTGTTGTTACAATTTTCACATTTTCACTCTCAGAATTAGTTATTAAATAAATAATGCATGTAAAGTAACCAATGAGAAGATGATTTGCTTCATTATCATTCCCAGTATTTTCCAATGTTCTGTATAATGAGTGGGGATTAGCTTATAATCATAAAAAGCAATGTCTAAAAGCTGAAGAATGTGGATGAGAAGGACCTGACATCTTTCTTTTACAAGTTAACTGCCAGCTGGGGCCATCACTCAGGCAGGAAATGTTATTCAGAGAGGAATTCAGCAAGTGCACCAAAGGGAGAGTCAAGTTTTCAAACAGGAAGCGACATGGAATCTGCTCCTGGCTGTCAGAGGTTGCTGGTGTAAAGCTCCTGGGGAAAGATGATGCCTGCCTTTGTAGTCAGAAGGTTGTCAGGGGATTAATTTGAGAAGCCAGCTTTGTGTAGTATCCTTAGTTTCCTTGAAACTGGTAAGGCCAGATGGAATCAGCTAATTTTAGTCTGAACTATAACATGTATTGCCTGATGTGATCTAGAACAAATCATTCAACCTTGAATAGTCATAATTCTTTCATGTGCCTATCACCCAAATGTCCTGGCTTCATTAGACTACATCTGAAAGTGAAAGTAACATTTCCATTAAATTACAAAAATTACAGTGGAGGAGATGCCACCAACTGATTGCTAGAAATTAGTCTACTAAAACGTGTCTGGGGTCATATGAGGGTTTCCCAGGTGTTCTCTAGAATGTGCCCTTAGACACAGCCTCTGTCCTCTGACTTGGCACATTGCTGCCTTGGTTCCTTTGCACACGGATCTCTCCTCTTCCCACTATTTTTCTGTCTTTCTCTGCTATACTATCTCAAGCTCAGGATAGGCCTTGTCATTAGTTCCCCTTTGCATACCACAGATTTGGTTTGTAACATTCATCAACACTTCACTGAAGAATCCTAGCAAGACAGGGGAAAAAAACACAGAATAGTTAGGGAAAACACCTTCCATCCCCTTTCTCTTTGTCCCCCACCCCGCCTTCCCTTTTTCCTATGAATAGTTATTGAGTAGCTACTGTGTGCCAAGCACTGGTAATCAAAAACAGATGTGGTCTCTGCTCATGGATAGTATAGTCTAGGGCAGGACAGACTTTAAAACTAAATAATCACACAAATAAAAACCATTATGGGTTGATGAATGCTTTGACGAGAAAGAATCCTGGATAAAAAAAGTGCTTACTTAGCCTGGGACCTACAGCTGTACCACCCTGGCATCCCATCTCGTCAGATTACAGAAGCTAAGCAGGGTCAGGCCTGGTTAATACTTAGATGGGAGACCACCTAGGAACACCAGGTGCTACAGGCTTTGGAGAAGGACCCAGCAGCCCACTCCCAAAACAATTAGCCATCTAAAACCCTATGCATAGGAGAGAAACACTGACATAGGGCTGGGCTTGGCACAGTATTGGGGAGTGTTTCATTCTGTTCTGCAGAGAGTCATTAGGAGTTGGACACGACTCAACAGCACCTAATAACACTTAGCCTGGGAAGTTAGAACAAGAGTCCCTGAAGAAATGACAGCAGCCTGAAAGCTGAATGATTCCTGGGCATTCACATGTTAAGGGGGATGGACAGGGCACAATACTGAAGGAATAATTTGTGGGAAGATGCTGAGGCAGAGGGTCTTGTCTTATTTTGAGGAAGTAAGAGGGGACAGTCTGAGAAGGAGAATGATATGGAGCAGAGATGAACTTTAGGGGGAAAACCATAAGACACCTTTGAAAGGTATTAAGCAGAAGAAGGACATGGTCAGATGTGAGCTGCTAGTGTGCGAATACCTCTGTGGATAGAGTGCACATACTTCAAACAGCGGGCCAAAAAAAAAAAAAAAAAAAAAAAAAAAAAAAAAAAAAAAAAAAAAAAAAAAGCCTACAAGCAAAGTAACAGTGCTTGGAAAGGAAACAAGGACTTTGTAAACTAGATCAATTTAATGCCATTTTAAAAAAAGTTTTCAAAAGGATAAGCAACATCCACCACAAAATGTGTGCATGAATGTCCAAAGCAGCATTATTTATAACAGCCAAAAAGTAGAAACAATCCAAATGTCTATCAACTGATAAACTGATCAAATAAAATAAGCTATTTGCATAGAATGGAAACATTATTTGGCAATAAAAAGAAATAAAGTACTGATACATGCTACAAAGTGGATGACCTTTGAAAACATTATGCTAGGTGAACAAAATTAGACACAAAGGACCATACATTATTTGATTCCATTAATACGAAATACCCAGAGTGGGAGAATTTATGGAAACATAAAGTAGATTAGTGATTGCTTAGGGCTGGGGAAGAGGTGGGGAATTGATTGCTAATGGGTGATTTTCTTTTTAGGGGAGACAAAATTGTTCCAAAAATTAGATTTTGGTGGTGATTCCCCAGCTCTGTGAATATACTCCAAAACATGGAATTGGATGGCATATGAATTATATTGCAATAAAACTACTAAAAAAGAAAAGGCTTTTTAAAAAGAATTGAAGATTGAGGGGCCTTGTAGAAGATCTCAATCCTAAATTTCATCTCACTTTACATTCATTATACTCCAAATAACCATAGCTAGCACAAGAGACCAAAATGACTTTCTTGCCAGGATAAATTGGGATGATTTATGGTACTATTAACACATGTTAGAATGATAGAGTTGAGCCCACTGTTCATCTAAATTAGCAGTACCAAGCAGCTGTTTCAATTAATCATTATGAGAGCTGTAAACATTTTAAAAAGTACTCCATGAGCAGTTAAAAATGGTCTTAATTTGTTAAGGCAATATCTTCTCTTTTTGTCACATTTTTCCTTTAGAAAATAACTATAATGTTTCTAGAAATCTTGTTTTCATTAAAATTAAGGTGTTAGCTTAACTTGAAGATACTGCTTCAGACCTTGTAAAACTATTTTCTATTTAATTCTTAAACTCTGATTAGGAACATGTGAACCATTTATTAAATACTGCAGAAGTTCAAAATAGCTTCTGAGAAAGGGAATATGAGGTGGAGCAGGTGACAATGCTTCCGCTTTCACACTCTGCAAAGGCCAGGGTTTCTTAGGAAAGCATTCCTGGTATCTGTATTAATCAATTTCATAGTTCCTCAGCTTGTGTGTGTGTCCAATTTCATTTGGCTTGTGCTGCTGACTCTCAGGTTTTCATAAAAGCTCATTTCATTTCCCTTTCTAGTTTCCATTCTACTGGTGTGTGCATGCTAAAATGGAATTCTGGCTTAACCACTTTGCGTGTAGACTGAATTGCCTTGTTTTATGTATGAGAAGGCTGAGACTCAGGGATGATAAGGAAACTTGATTTGGCTGTATCACTAACGAGAGGGTTTCACATTGGAAGACCTGTCCTGCCTGGTTTCTTTTAGGTAAACTCCCACTTCATTTTCCAGCCTTCAACCTGTCTTTTCAAATCTCACACTAAGTATCTACAAGAAATGCTACTTTATGTTCCCTTTTTCTTCAACTGACTTAGTCGAAAGATGTGGTTATCTGTGTAGTATAAATGGAGGAAAGAAAAACAAAGGTGAACCCTTCTTGTTGGGTCATTTGTTTTCTCAAATAGTGAAGACATTTCCAATCCACTGTTTTTAACAAAAGGTAACAGATAACACTAAAGCTCTGACCTAATGGATTTTAGAAGAATGTTAAGGTAATTGGAAATTAAATCTTTCACCTGGAAAGATCAATTTGTCTCTCACCTAGTCTACAAGTTTCCTCCTTGGTTGTTTTGATCTTCTTAAAATCCATTCTATGAAAAGGAGTCCTCCTTTTCATCCCCCTTCTCTAGATGGCTCTCCCTTGTTTAATTAAAACTCTTCAATGATTTCCATTGCATTTAGAATAAATTCCCAATTACAGTCTTGGCTAACAAAGCTCTAGAAGATCTAGCCCCTATTTATTTACCATTCCAAGCTTATTTCCTCTTACTTTCTTATTTCCACCCCATCAAATGTGCTAGAATAGGTCTCAGCTTGTTGTTAGGTGCCATCGAGTCAGTGTCCAGCCTGTGTACAACAGGCTAAACAGTATTGTCAGTGCTTGTCTGCTATTCATAGGTTTTTCAATGGCTATTCATAGGTTTTTCAATGGCTGTTTTTTGGGAGTGGGTTGCCTGGTCATTCTCCCAAGCCTACAGCACCTGGTGTTCCCAGGCAGTCTCCCACCCAAGTACTAACTAGATCCGACCCTTCTTAGCTTCTGAGATTTGACGGCATCGGATGCCACAGTGGTATGGTTGCAGGCCAGGTCTCAATTTAGGGCTGAGGATTAGCCTTCTCCTTTGCCAGAAATGCTCTTTTCTTCTACTTTTGAATGACTATTATTCAAATCGCTGCTTAAATGTTTCCCCCTCAAAAGGGCCGCCCCCTCAAGTAGCCACTCAATAGTAATAATCACATTATAGTAATTTTTGCATATAGCTTAACACCAACAGATATTTTTTTCTCCCCATACCCCGAACTCTTATTAGGACCTAGACTATTTGTCTTCAGCACTGCTGCATCGATAGCCTGGAATAGTGCTGAAAATATGTAAAAGCTCAAACAAAATTTGTTGAATGATGTCAACATTGGTGCGTTCTTTCTTTCCCGTCCCTCTCCCCTGAACTGGGCAAAACTTAATTCATAATGAGAATACACTTAAAAATGTCTCATAAATCAGACAATCTGAGGAACAGATGCCCTTGTGGAGACAGTGCAACTTGACTAGACTGGCCCTTCTGATTTTAACTGCAGAATTAGCATATCATCTTCAAGCTTTCATCTTGGGCTTGGCTGCTTCTTCGCGACCAAAGCCTTCCTTTCCGATTTTGATTTCGATATCACATGAAGACGTCAGGGTGAGCACTAGGGCCCGGAGATCCCTTGGGCTGACTCTTGAGGTTCGGATAGCGGAGACCGCCCAGTGCGCTGAGTGGTCCTCCCTAAAGATGCTGGGGAGAAGGGGCGGAGCCATCCGGATTGATGGGCCTCGCTTGGGCAGCTTGATCCAGTGGGGCTGCTGCTTTGGGAAGGGGCCAGGACCTCAGGAAAGAGCAAGGCTTGCCTGGGGAAGAAGGAAGAGCCTCGCTGGCCACAGGCGGCAGGCCTAGGGGGTCGAAGAAAGGAGGTAGGGCCTGAAATCAAACCTGCCAAGCAAATCAAGGCCTCAGTTCTTTGCCAGGGGAAAGGGTTAAACCGTTTCCAAGGCAACAGACTAGGAAGCGCGCAGGACGTCCGCCGCAGGTTCGTAGGTCAGCTTCGAGTTTAAAGCTCCCACGGCTGAGCGGGATCTGACCAATGGAGAAGCCGTCTGGGCGTCATGTGACCGGCGGGCCCCTCTACGCGAGCTGTTCGGAGCACGTGGGAAGGTTTTTTCGTGTTCCATTTTTCCTTTTTTAAGAGCCCACCCACTTTTGCGCGGGCTTGGCCGCGGAGTTGTTCTCGCGAGAGACCAGCCCGTCCTCGCGAGAGTGAGTGGGAGGCGTGGGGAGCAGGCAGTGCTGCAGGCTGGAGCTGCGGCGGCGGAAGCCAAGGGGGTGGGCAGGGAGGGGGCGGGCCGCGGGGCTGGGAGGGGGGCGGGCAAAGGGCTAGGGGTTGGTTCGGGAGGGGGTACCGTTGCTTGTGTAGCTCGTGCCGCAGGTCGTTGCGGGTCGTGACGGGCCAGTGACATGCCTGTGAGCTGCAGAGGCTGCGGCCGCCAGGTGAGCCGGGCGCGGACTCGCCCACGGCGTGAGCAGCGCGTTTGGCCGGGTGGGCGGCGGGGTGCGGGGTCGGGATGGAAGGAACTACCCGGCTCCACTGCCTCGGCCTCTTCGCCTGCCAGTAGTCCCTGGTCTGGCTTGGGGCCGTCTGGGAGTTGCGCCTTCGTATGGCGATGGGAGGGGTGCTGGAGGAGTGGTGCAGGGTGGAAGCCCAAAGCCCGGGGTCCAGAGGAGAGGAGGATCCTGGGGTCTGAAGTGTGGCGCTGGAGCTGCAGCCCCCTGAGTGACAGGCTCAGCACCCCCCTCCCGGATTGGTCTTAGGAGCCAGGCCCCTCGGTGCGACGTGGTGGGTGTGCTTAGTTTGTGTTCGTGGTGCGCGCACGGGAGCATATACAGGAAGAGGAGGACGTTGCACTTTGTCCCCAAACAGCATCCTTCACTGTCAGAACCCCCAAGCCCTGGAACCAGGCGCTGCTCAAATCTTGTAACAGAAACCGAAGGCATCCAGCGGCTTCTCCGAATATTGATAACTGCGTTTGTCGTCACACTCTCTCTTAGGTTGTTAATGGTTTAAATGCTGGCTATTTAGTATTCCAAATGAATTGGGAATAATTCTTTTATTCTAGGCATTGAAGGTGTTTTGTAAAAAAGGAACGTTTATATGTAATCAGAGCATAATTTTTTTTTTTTTAGCAAGATGACCATGACAGTATAATCTAAACCACCACAGTGGTATGACTTGGTAACAATCCTTTTCCTCTGCTTCACCCTCTTCTTTAGAACCTTATTATTTGGCCATGTTCTAGCTTTAGATATTAAGGCAGTTCACCTTGACGATACTGCCTTGACACGTAGCTAATTGCCTTAGTGCGTACTGGAGTTAATTCCAGTTCTCTTTTTAGCTTTGTAATTATTCACTTGCTTTCAAAGCACTTAAGGTTTCCTTAGCTTCTTTCCACCTTGTTAGGAATATTATGTTACTTGACACTGATTTTGTTATGTATGGAAAAAAAATCAGAAAATATAGAGTATTCAGAAAAAATGGAATAGTCATGCAAAGATTATTTTGTTTTAATCTCTTAGTCATGATTTTATAGTAAATGGCAGTCCAATGCCAGACATTAGTGTCAGTTAAAATAGTGTCATTTAATGAATCTTTTAAAACATTAACATGCTTCAAGTAATATCCTGGTTATTTGTATGTTTTTATATTCCTTCAGGTAAAGCTGTGACTTAAGGGTTGACAGTGAATTTCATAGTTATACCTGTAGGTGATTTATGAGAGATCAGAGATTTCAAGGGAATCAGAGAAGTGACTTCCTAAGCTGAGCTAGTGACTAGTGTATATACCCACAAATCTGCACTGTTCATAAGGACTTTGCACTATAATGATAGGCGAGTGTTTCTCAGTTGTTGAAGACATGGGAGTTGCCTAAGACCTAGAACTACAGTGAGAAATTGTCTAGCTTTTTCTAGCCTCTGAATGCCAAGGGTAAGTTTAGAAGCTGAAGAAGTCATCCTTTGTTTTTAGGGGCTGGAAAAAGGGTTGTACTTCTGATTTTTTTGTTTTGTTTTGTTTTGTTTTTAAGTTCCAGGAACTTATCTGGAAAAGGAACTCAAATTGGTTCAAATGATATGTTATAGTCACGTAAAGGGAAACCTCCAATTACAAATAGGTAGAAGAGTTTCTACCTGTACATGAAGAAAATGTAAAAAACAGATTTTTTTTTTTGTGTGTGTGTGTGAATGGGCAAAGAAGACCAGTATAGCTATGAAAAGAAAAGATCTCTTCGTCCAATTTCATTTTGGCAAGAGGTAGAAAAATAGCTTCTGTTGTTGATCCCTATAGTCTTTTGGCAAGGGTTTTAAACTTTTAGGGTATTAGTTGCTTTGTCTTGTCTTTGGAAACTAATTGAAGTAACTCTGGAGAGGGTAATTACTTAGGTAAGCTGACTTTTTTTACCTTTCTGTTTTTGTGAAGAGCCCTGCATATTAGTAATAAAATAAATCACTTGGAGGGAATGAGGGATGGGGACAGGTCAGGAAGAGAGCTAAGGTTAGCCTGGATGTGAGTTAAGTGTGTATGAAATGGTAATATAATGGAGGGAAAGGAAAGTGCTTTATCAGTTTTAAAACAGATGGGACAGATCTATATGTTTTCATTTTTCCACTCATCATTCGATATAAAAGTTCATGTAAAAATACTTCCCAGAGTAAAAGCATTTGAATTGTACAGATTAAAGACTAGACATGATAAAAGGAGAAAAGTTAACAGTTTTATATTAGTCAGTGCTTATTCAGTTTTTTTCTTTGACCTTCCTTAATGGCTTAATCCTTTTTGGCTGTAAGAATCAAAAAGCCATTTGAATTAGCTTACTTAAAAAGGGTATTTGTCATACAGTTGAGCACTGCATCTGATGTCCAGGGCATGATTTCATATCAGCATCCTAGGACCCAAAAAAGTGAGGGCAGTTATTCTTCTAAGCTTTTCTCTGGGAACACATGATTTTAGGTCTTTGCAACTTACTGCATGCCTTGCCCATTCCTGTTTCTTTCATATTGGTCCACTCTTGAAAGTTCTTGGTTTCTGTCTGCCTATCACTTTGGTTTTCTAGTGTGCCAGCTATAGCTCAGTCGGTAGAGCACTGCACTGCAGTCTCTGAGGTCCCGAGTTCAATTCCCAGCACCACAAAAATGGGAGAAGGGCCTGGCAATCCACTTCCAAGGCAATCCCGAAACAGCCGTTGAAAACCCTGTGAGGGTCACTATGAGTCGGATACCGATTGGACGGCACCTAACAACAACAACAACAACAACAAGTGTGCCAGCATCAGAATCTACTTTGACTTTGCAGCATAGTTCTTAACAAATATCTGCAAATCTCAATTCTCACAGATTCTCCTAAGTGTGTGAGTTAGGGCGAATTACTTAAATGCATTGTGCCTTAGTTTCCCTGTATATAAAATGGGGATAATAACAGCAGCTTTTTTTGTGAGAATTAAGAAGTCACATATGTAAAGCAATTAAAGTCTGGCACATGGCAAGCATAGTGCAAGGGTACAGCATCAGTGTTTATCAAATACATACTGTCAGGTAGTGTGATGTGAGCTCCTATAGTGTTCAGATGCAACTATCATTTCTGCCTTAAGGAGTTTAGAAATCTAGTGCTGACCACACATATTTAAAATTATTTCTTGGCTTTAGGACACTAAATTCTTATAACTTTCTAGCACCTATCTTTCACACTACCTTTTATTTGTGGTTCTTTTTTCTACTTGCCTGGAACCCTTGATCATGGTTGATAGATAAAACAAAGGTTCTATCTTCTTCTCTGGGCTGGAAACCTTAAAGTTACCACTATTCTTCTTTTCCTCCTCCTTTCTTCTTTCTTCTTTTTTGCGTTATATGTCCTTTTACTAATAGCCTTTGTAATGGGGCTGGGATTTAGCTCAGTTGGTAGAGTGCTGCACTGCAGTCTCTGAGGTCCTGGGTTCGATTCCTGGCACTACAAAAATGGGAGAAGGATGTGGCAATCCACTCCCAAGACAATCCTGAAACAATCAGCCATTGAAAACCCTATGAGGGTCACTATGAGTTGGACACTACTCAGTGGCACCTATTAGAGTGGTGGAGTTGGCAGGTGTCATTGATAAAGAGAAATGTTTTCCTGCATTGAAATTCTGAACATATTTTGTGTCAGAAATAATATTTTAGATGGGTTATGCATAACATTAAGAACATTACTTCAACTTCTAGATGGCATATTCACATTGAAAGCACAACCTCAGGTTTTAGTTTGTGTATGTGTATAAATTGTGTTTACAGTTGTACAGGGAGTTTTAAAGTCAATAGCAGTTCACACTTAGTATTTATCAACTAGGCCCATGCTCATACTTTAAATACCAATGCCTGGCTGGGCTCAAACATACTTTAGAAATGGGTCCCAACTTGGAATGCAGTTGAAAAACCAGTAACTTTTTTCTATGGATATTTGAGAAAATAAATGTGATAGAGCAAATATTCCTGGGGTAATTTTTCAGAAAGTCATTAGGTAGGTAGCTGTATTTTCTATTTGATGATGTACTCTTGCCATCACATGCCCCTCTGAATTTCATGTTCTAGATGAAATTTCACTTTACAGCTTGTCCAATTCAATAAATAATGATTGTTTATTGTGGGCAAACCCTTTGAGGAGTGTAGAGATGAGTAAGGCGTGACCATAGAATATAACTCTGACAGCAGAGACTTTACATGGTTGTATCCTAATCACTGTTAATTTGGACACTTCATGAACGTCTATGTTGAATTTGTTAATATTCATAATTAGTGCAGGGGAAAGACTTGGATAGTTTTAACTACTATATGAGGCAGTGGCAGTTTTGCTCCCCAAGGACATATGGCAATTTTAGGGAAGTTTTGGGTTTCACAGGTAGATCAGCACTTCTGGCATTTAGTTGGTAGTGACCATGGTTGATGCAAAATGTTCTACCTACAATGCATAGATAGCCCCCTACAACAAAGACTTACCTAACCCAAAATGTCCATAATGCTGAGGTTGAGAAACCCCGTAGTGGTAACAAAATGTGTATTGTGCATGCAGAATGAGGTTTATTTAGGAGTAAAAAATAAAAAGGCAGAAACTATAAAGAAGCAAGCTTCTTAATAACTAGCAATACTCAATCTTTTAATATAATTATTGTTTTGAAAGGCAAAATAGTAGTAATTGGTAGCTGTGTTGTTATTAGATTTTGTAAATCAAACAGAAGATCTGTGCTCAAGGGAGGAGCTAACATTCGAGTCCCTGCCTTATCAGGCACTGTTTGTACATGTTAACTGCATTGCATTCCTGTGAAGGGCAGCCTTAGCTTCCTTCTCTGCATAAAGCAGGATAATATCATCTCTATTCCCCTGCTCATTATTTGGTATTATTCTGTTTCTGGAAGTTCTTATAGGGTTTGCAAGACAACTTTAACTTATTACAGTCTCTCTTTAAATGATCATTTCACATATAGGGTAGAAATTTTATGACTATTTTTCACCTCCTCGCCTACCACATGCTTTGTGCTCTGGATTTTGTTTGTTTATAAGTTTTTTCCATCTGTGTTTTATTTTGGATAATTTCTGTTGCACTGTCTATAAATTCACTTAACTTTTCTTCAGTATTCAATCTATTAATTGCATTCAGTGCATTTTTCACTTTAGAAATATTTCACTTTCATCTGACAGTTCAATTTTAGTCTTTTAAAAATTTTTTTTCACAGTTATTCCAATGTAGTCATCTGGTTATGAATTCTCATAGCTCTTATTAGTCTATGCAAACTTACTTTGCCTCAATTCTCAGAGAACACAGGAGGAGAGTGTATAAGGAGAAAATTTTATTGAGATTTTAAACATAGTAATTTTGGAGTAGACTAGGGCTTAGCTCAGTTGTTAGAGTGCTGCTCTGCACTCTCTGAGGCCCTGGGTTCAATCCTCAGCATTGCAATATGGGAAAAGGACCTGGCAGCTTATTTCTGAAACAATCTTAAAGCAATTAGCCATTGAAAACCCTATGAATTGCAGAGAAGCACTGATATAGTGCCAGGCATGGTGCAGTGTCTGGGAGTGTTTCTTTCTGTGTACATAGGTAGGGGTGCTATGAGTTGGACCTGATTTGACAGTGCCTAAGAACCATAATAATTTTGGAGTAACTGGGATTGTTTTAGTCTGTTTTGTGTTGATATAGCAAAATACCAAGGGCTACATACATTATGCAGAAAAGAGTTTTATTTAGGGAAGTTTTAGAGACTAAAAGTCCCAAATTGGGCAGTCAGCCATCACAACATAGTAGATAACATCATGGTTGGAATGTGTGTGAGAGGAAGAGGTCACATGGTGGGACAGTAAGCCAGAGAGTTTTATAAAACGTCCTCTTGGAATACTAATACTAATATCTAGAACTCCAAAAGGACATTAATTCATTCATGAAGTTAGTGCTTCCAGGTTGTAAATACCTTCCATAGGCCCCACCTCTTAAATGTTCCACCACTTTCCAACATTGCCATATTTGTGACCACACTATATCCAATTCTAGTAGGGATATTTAGTTGGAAGTGTCTAGTAGAGAACTGTATATAAGAAACTGAAGCTCAAGTACTGAACTTAACTAAAGATATAAATTGAGTTACTTGCATAGTTCAAATCACAGGAGAGGTAAAATACCTTGGAAAACTTAATAGAATGAAAACCAAAGAGGACAAGGATGAAGTAAGGAAATATTAGTATTGGAGTAACAAAGAATTTAGGGAATGAAACCAATGGTTAGAGAACAGTATTTCCAATTGGAAATTACAATATTTGCTAAAAATATGGATTTCTACATTGGTTCTATAGCAACCTGATTCTTCATCATCTGTCTCCCCCCCACCCCGTCTCTGTGTGCATGTGTGTATGTGTGTGTGTGTGTGCATACATGTGCGTTCCCATGTATGTCAAAAAGAGGGATAGATTTTCCTGATTATAAATTTCCTGATAATTTTCCTGATTATAAAAAAGGCCAAGTTATAGATGATGTTTTGAACATTTTTTTTTTTTCTTTTTGCAATACTGGGGGTTGAACCCAGAGCCTCGTGCCTGCATGCTTTGCAAGTGCTGGACCACTGAGCTGCACCCCCAGCCCATTTTTTTTACTTTTTGAGACAGGGTCTCGCTAAGTTACACAGACTGCCTCTGGTCTCGAACTTGCAATCCTCCTGCCTCCACCTCCCGAGCCACTGGGATTACAGGCGTGCGCCACTGCGCCCAACGCTTGTTTCGAACATTTCTTAGGCCAGAGGAGAGGTAGAGAGACTTGGAAAATGTATTTTTTTTAATTGTAGAAGAATTTATGCACATGTAGAAAAATATAAGAGCTGTACACAGACAAAAAACAAAACAAAACAAACAGCTCCCATAATTACATCTACCCCAATAAAACCACTGCCTATACCCATCTTGGCCTGCAGCGGTAGCCCTGTGGCATCCGATCCTGTCAGATCTCGGAAGCTAAGCAGGGTCGGGCCTGGTTAGTACCTGGATGGGAGACCGCCTGGGAACACCAGAAGCTGTAGGCTTGGGAGAAGGACCTGGCAACCCCCTCCCAAAAATCAATCTGCCATTGAAAACCCTATGAACAGCAGAGAAGCACTGACAGTAGTGTTTCCCCTGTTGAACAGAGGGTTGCTATGAGTCGGATACCGACTCAACGGCACCTAACAACAACAACATACCCATCTATCATATGTCCTATCTTATATTATCTTATATACACACACTTGTAATTACATAGATTTTACACAAATGAGATAATATATGCATGCTGGAATTGGCCTTATTTTACTTGTGTCATCTCCCCATAAGATGGATGACATTATATAAAGAAATCCCTTCTCATGGGTGACTCTGTCATCAATTTAGTATATTCTGTTAAGACACTTGTAGGCATGTATGCCTGCAGCCATACCACTGTGGCGTCAGATCCCATCAGATCTCAGAAGCAAAGCGTGGTTGAGCTTGGTTAGTACTTGGATGGGAGACTTCTTGGAAACACCAGATACTAGGTTTGGGAGAAGGACCCAGCAACCCTCTCCCAAATATCACTCCGCCATTGAAAACCCTATGAATAGCAGAGAAGCACTAACAGTAGTGTTTTACGTGTTGTATGTAGGGTTGCTATGAGTAGAACACCAACTCGATGGCATCTAACAACAGGCATGTCCAAACACAGGTGTGTGTGTTAGTGTTGTGTATGTGTTCATGTATAGTTTTTTAATCACAAATGAGTGCATGCTATTTCCAACATTCTGTAACTTGCTCCTTCCCTACAGTATGTATTGACTCAAATTCATTCTAACAATAATCAAGTGAATGTATTGTAATTTATTGGAATTGAATTTATAGATTATTTTTAATTTTTCAAGGTTTTCCCCCCCCAAAAAAAATTTGCATCATATATCTTTGTGAATTTTGTGAATTTTGAAGCATATGTGTCAGGTAAATTTTAAGGACTGAAATTGCAGGATCAAAAAAATATATATTTACTCAAAGCTCCCTGTACCTCTGTTCTCTGTATTTAAAATTATTTCTCTAGTTGCTTACAGGTGTTTCATTTTGTGATTCTTAAAATTAAATCCATTTAACATTTTTTCTTAATACTTACTCTGCTTTTTTGTTGCTCTTAAGGAGATTTTAATTGTTCGACAGTATTACTTTTATTTCCTGTCTTTCCTGAACTCTAGCACCTCACTTTTCAGTTGTTTGCTTTGTCTATCTATACTTGGTTGCCATTCATCTTGTTTTTTATTCAAATCCTGGTTCACTTTCATTTCTTTTAATATAACTAACATAGTTATAGCCTGCAGCTATAGCCCTGTGGCATCCGATCCCGTCAGATCTCGGAAGCTAAGGAGGATTGGGCCTGGTTAGTACCTGGATGGGAGACCGCCTGGGAACACCAGAAGCTGTAGGCTGGGAGAAGGACCTGGCAACCCCCTCCCGAAAGTCAATCTGCCATTGAAAACCCTATGAACAGCAGAGAAGCACTGACAATAGTGTTTCCTCTGTTGTACAGAGGGTCGCTATGGGTTGGATACCGACTAGATGGCACCTAACAACAACAACATAGTTATTCCTTAGTTTAGAATTCTTACTCATGCAGAATAAGACAAAAAAGAAGCAAGCATTAAGTGAAAAAGTTTACTATAATAACTTTTATGGGGATGGGGAGAATACTGTGTTTTTGCTTCTTGTTTGCAATCTGTCTAAAACTACATTCTTTCTAATTCTCCAAGATGAGGAAACTCTGTCCTAACTGTTTTTCTTTCTCCCCATCTGTCTTTGCATCATTTCCAAATATATATATATATATATATATATATATATATATAACATGAATTATATATATATAATATATATAAATATATTTTTGCTTTACCAGAAATATGTCCTATCATCTCATATTGGATTCACTTTTATGTTACACAGATATTTTATGATAGATCACTGTTAGACAGTATTTTACTTAAATACAAAGTGTGGAGTAGGTTTAAGTAAATTATATTTCTTAATGGAGTTAAACTTAATTTCATTTTTATTAATTTTAAACAATGATATAACTTCTGACATACTATTAGATAATGTGACTTCTATGGGGGACATGATTATATTTGTCTGTATTTTTTTTCCTTTTTGCATGTATTCCTTTGTGTTTGCCTGTTTGCTCCTAAAGATTCTTTCATAGATCCTGTATTGGATTTTGTTTGCTTTATTTGTACACCTTTGATAAGTGTTCAGTCTGGGCTTGCCATTCAGGAATATGGTGGTAAAATGGACTAGAGTTGCCAGCCTTCTCACATCCAGGACGTCACTCCACTCAGGCCACCTCCCACTCTGCTTTGAAACTGTGTCTTCTGCCTCAAAGGCATGTCACACCTTATGCTGGACAGCTCATCTAGATAGATGTTGTTGAGTAGGCATCCAACTCAAAGCAACCCTACATACAACAGGTGAAGCACTATTGTCAGTGCTTCTCTGCTGTTTATAGGGTTTTCAATGGCAGATTGATTTTTTTGGGGGGAGTGGGTTACCTGATTATTCTCCCAATCCTACAGTATCTGGTGTTCTCAGGCTGTCTCCCATCCAAGTACTAACCAGGCCCAACCCTGCTTAGTTTCTGAGATCTGACAGAATCAGATGCCACAGTGTTACAGCTGCAGGCCTGTCTAGATAGACAGTTTTATGAAAAAGTCTTCTGTGAGTTAGTCTTTATCTTTGCTTAGTTGACTTAGTTGCTATTCCCTTTTCTTTTCCTGACTCCCTTTTCAGGCACGGTTTGGAGCCCACTCAGAAAACAAAGATGTTATGTGAACATCTCTCTGTCCTTCAGTGTTTTTAATGGCTGCCATCACCTCACTGGCTTGGGGAGTGAACCTAAGGTTCTGGCATCTAGATTGCTTCTTTATTATGAAGTAAAGAAAAAGTTTGTCAGACGTTTATGCACTGTAGAGGAATGGTTCAGAGCCCCTGGTGCTGGAGTTAGAAATTTTGGATTTGAATGTCAGCTCTGCTATTTACTGTGGACCTGGGCGAATTGCTTGGCTTCCTTTTACCTGTATTTTTCTCTCTCGTAAAACTGGAAGATCAGTGAAACATTAACATAAATCTCTTAACAAACATTTTGTTCATTATGAACTCTATAGTCTCAGATGCTTCTAGATCGTCATTTCCTTTGATGGATTCCCAAAAGTATAATTGCTGGATCAGAGGGTAGGAATATTTTCAGAGTTTTGACATGCATATCAAAATTGGCTTCTGGAAAATTGGTACCACTTTACTCAGGAGCTGACTTTGAGATTTTCTGCTTTTCTGGAACCCTTCTGTTGATTGGCCTCCATAGTTTACGTATCACATGAAGTTGGGGGCAAGTCCATTTGCCTCTTGAGGGTTTCTGGCAATTGAAGAAAATGCTGTGGGAAGAGAGGAGAGTGAATTGGTGTGGGAAAAATAAAAGGATCATCTTGTTTTGTTTACCTAAACCTTTATACTTAAACGTTGTTTTGGTAATCTTGGTCCTTTTGATCATTTTGGTGCATAGGTAAGTATTTTTTGTTTTGCCTGAGTTTTATACTTACCAAAATGCCTCCCATAAGTTATTTTACATTTTATTCTCACCATAAACTTGTTCAGCCAGTGTAGCGTATTATATACATTAAGGAAACAGATCCAGAGACTTTGTGATTTACCCAGAGGAAACAAAGCTAATAAAAGGCAGAACAGGGTCTTGAATGGTCTTCTATGAATGGTCCTCTTTGATTCTTTGTCTTATGCTGTTGGTAACGTACTTGTATCATGCTGGGCCTTACATGATGCTGCTCTACTTTCAATAGTCAAATTTTATTGTTATAGAGACCACTAGGATTTAGATCAGAATAGAATGCTAGCCAGGTGCCTTGGTGCATGCCTGTAATCCCAGCAACTCCAGAGGATCACAAGTTTTCAGGCCAGAGGGAGCATGTGTAACTTAGTGAGACCCTGTCTCCAAATAATAAATAAAAAATGCTAAAGCACCTATAATATTTGAGGTCCAGGGATCAACCCCCAAGTACCAGGTGAAAAAATAAAAAAGAATGCCATTATAATTTTTTGCCTAAAAATTAAAATCTAGAAATTTTTAAAGACAGGGAGGTGCATGTGTGAAGTATACTCACATACTTCAGTTTTATCTCTATAGTGAAAAAATATAACAATAGAATATGAAATTAGAACTTCATTAAAATTTAGGTTTTTTTTAAATTCTGAGGAGGGGCTAAATTGAAAATTTTTTTATAAATCTTTTCATGATATAAATTTATATTACATAAATGTCTTAGAAACCTCAAATAGGCAATCCTTGATAAAATCAGTTTGATTTACTGAGGATATTTGGAGCTAATTAAGGTTTTCTTAAATCTGTATTGATTCAAAATATTTGATTTAGAATTCAGACCCCATGCCTACCTTTTACTGTAATAAAACTTTTCCCCTGGAAACCCAGAGGACCATATCTGTCTTATCTCCCCATATCAATACCATGTGACACCAGTAGATGTTAAATGAATGGCCAGGGTGCTGCAATCAAATATAGATATTGATTGGTTAATGGCCTAGGTTGATTTAAGTTCTCACATTTATTTTTTATTATTTATTTATTTTATTAAAAACATCATTAAAAAGTTCTGACATTAAGCTGGGTGCAGTGGTGCCCACCTGTAATCACAGTGACTCCAGAGACTGAGGTAGGGGTTTGGGGCCAAACGCAGCTTGTGTAAGTTAGTGAGACCCTATTTCAAAATAAAAAATAAAAATGGGGATAGGGTTGCACCTTAGTTGTAGAGTGCTTTCCTAGCTTGTTTGAGGTCCTGGATTCAACTCTTCAGTGAGGTCTGCCTGAAGAGTTTTTCCCAAATGAGATTTTGTGTGTGTGTGTGTGTGTGTTTAATACTATTAATCATTTAACTTTGATGTTTTCTGAATACTATTCATTGGTATGCTCTTAAACTTCTACATAAGGAATTTGTTTTTGTTCATCTGTCTAAATTTATTTGTATAGATTACATATTCTCATTTGTATAATTTCAAAACTTTTATGCTCAAGTCTTCATAATGTCTACAGCATTCACTATTGCCGCAGAGATAAGAATGGCTTGGGAAGTGGGAAAACTGGGATTCTTTTTGTGATATTGTCTAGAATTTAAAAAGATTTTTCAAATAATTCTTATTGAGGATTTGCAGTTAAAAAGGACAATGAGAGCCAGGCGCTATGGCACACACCGGTAATCCCAGCAGCTCGGGAGGTAGAGGGAGGAGAATCGCAAGTTCAAGACCAGAGGTAGTCTGCATAATTTAGGGAGACCCTGTCTCAAAAATGTTAAAAAAAATGGGCCAGGGGTGCAGCTCAATGGTCCAATACTTGCAAGCCATGCAAGAGTGAGGCCTTGGGTTCAACCCCCAGTACTGGAGCAGGGGAAAAAAGGCAATGAGATTAGACACAAAAAGGTAAACTACTTTATAATTTTGAACCTAAAAATCAGGTGTTTTGTTTTTTTTTCAGTGCTGGGGGTTGAACCCAGGGCTTTGTACTTGCATGCTTTACGAGTGCTATACCACTTAGTTGCACCCTCAGCCATTTTTCTTTTTCTTTTTCTTTTTCTTTTTTTTACTTTTTTGAGACATTGTCTTGCTAACTTATGCAGACTGCCTCTTGTCTCAAACTTGTGATCCTCCTGCCTCCACTTACCGAGTTGCTGGAATTACAGGTGTATGCTACTGAGCCTGGCTAAAAATAAGATATTTATTTCTATGTATCATGATGCACACCTGCAATCCCAGCAAGGTGGGAGGCTGAGGAAGGAGGATCGTGAATTCGAGGCCAGAGGCGAGCAAAATAACTTAGTGAGACCCTGTCTCAAGATAAAAAAAAAGGCTCTGGGGTGCGGATCAATGGTGGATCATTGCAAAGAATGCTCAAGGTCCTGGGATCAACCCCCAAGTACCACAAAAACAAAACAAAACAACACCAAACCAAAAACATTGTAATAATTTTGTATCTCATTAAGGTACCAATATTTACTTATTTTTCAAATGTATATGTTGGATTGCTAAGTAAATTTCAAGGGCTCAATATTTTTGTTTTTAGTTTTTTATAAGTGACTCAGGGTTTTTTTTGTTTGTTTGTTTTATTTTGTTTTTTGTGGTACTGGGGGGTTGAACCCAGGGCCTTGTGCTTGCATGCTCTGGAAGTGCTGGGCCACTGAGCTGCACCATCAGCCCATTTTTTTTTTTTTACTTTTTGAGACAGGGTCTCGCTAAGTTATGCAGACTGCCTCTGGTCTTGAACTTGCGATTCTCCTGCCTCTGCCTCTGAAGCTGCTGGGATTATAGGCATCCGCCACCACGCCCAGCTGTTTTTTTTTTTTTTTTTTTTTTTTTTTTTTTTGAGGTGTTAGGTGTTGAACCCATGGTCTTTTTGCAAGTACTCTACCACTGAGCTATACCCTTAACACATTTTTTACTTTCTATTTTGTTTTGAGACAACATCACACTAATTTGTGCAGGCTGCCTCTGCCTTCGAACCTGTGATTCTTCTGCTTTTGCCTCCCAAATCACTGGGATTACAGGCATCTGCCATAGCGGCCTGCTAAATGATTGAATTTAAAGAAATTATTTTGCCACAAAATGCTTGTTTGAATCACTAAAATCAATAAATAAATTGTTTTCTTTTAATATGTTTTCTTTAGGTGTTTTGTGGATTTACTCTTCAGTGATTACATACAATAGTAATACAGTTATGGAGACTTTCCAGCCTTTCCGAAACAGTCATGTAAAGACTAAAACACCTGTCAGAAAAGTAAGTTTACTGTATTAGGTTCCTTTCAGTGAAAGTTTTAATAAAGTATTGTTTCTTTTTTTGAAATCCTACAGCTATGATTTGTAGTTTTTAATTGAATGTTATTAAGTTAGTAACATTAAAATACTACAAAGATAGGCATGTATAAAAGTAAAAATATGAAATCATCACAATGATTTTATTCCCTAAAGATAAATAAGAAATATTACCATTCCTTCATACATTCAGCAAATACAGATTTGAGTGCATCTAGCTGTATGCTGTATATTTGGTAATTCGGACTGAGCAAATGAGATATGCTTCTTGATTTTTCTTTCTAGTCTGAAGAAGAACCCCTTTATATCTTCTCTTCAATCAATGTGGTTAATCTTGTATATTTCTTGACATTTTTGTCATTGCTAAAACTTTGGGGCATTACTTAAAGGATAAAGAGAAGAGACTGGAGAATGGTTAGCAGTCTGTATTAACCCATTTCCTGGGCCTCATTTTCCATTGTATGACACTACTAATCAGTCCTTCCTTACCTTTTAAGATGATATTTGGCTTCATTATGGTATTTTTCTTGATTTCCTTCTCTCTTTTGGTAACTCTCTTCTTTATTTTAATGCTCAAAAGGGAGAAGATAATTCATTTAAGTTGGATGAGGAAAGGGTATATGTTCTTTAATTACCAATTTTCAGATTAACGACTTCTTGTAATAGTCACTACCAATGATGGCAAGTAAGTTTATTTCTCTTCACTAATGGATTTAGCTCAATTGGTAGAGTGCTGCGCTGCAGTCTCTGAGGTCCCGAGTTCGATTCCCAGCACCGCAAAAAATGGGAGAAGGACCTGGCAATCCACTCTCAAGGCAATCTCGAAACAGCCAGCCATTGAAAACCCTGTGAGGGTCGCTATGAGTCGGATACCAACTCGAGAGCACCTAACAACAACAATTTATTTTATAGTTTTATAGTTCTACACTTGCCATTCTATCTTAGTCTGGAAGGACCCTGCAGCCAATCCCTTTGAAAACCCTATGAAGAGGAGAGCAACAGTGTCAAATATAGTGCTAGAAATTAAGTCCCCCAGGGTGGAAGGCATTCAAAAGATGACTGGGGAAGAATTGCTTCCCCAAAGTAGTTATTAGTTGTTGTTAGGTGTTATTGAGTTGGGTCCTACTCATAGTGACCCTGTGTACTACAGAACAAAACACTGCCAGGTTCTGTGCCATACACCGATCTTTTTTATGCTTAAGCTTATTGTTGCAGCCACCCTGACAATCCATCTAGTTGAGGATCTTCCTTTTTTCATTAATCTGCCAGTCCCCAAACATGATGTCCTTCTGTAAGGATTGGTCCCTCCTGACAACGTGTCCAAAATACATAAGACACAGTGCAGCCATCCCACCTTCCAAGAAGCCCTTCAGTTGTACTGTTTTCCAAATTTCTTGGCATAAACACTTTAGCATCTCCAGTGCTGCATCTGTTTGTTGAAATATCTCTGTTGATATTCCATCAATTCCTTTAGACTTGTTTTTTACCCATTCCTTCAAGACAGCTGCCACTTCTTCCTTCAATACCACTGGTTCCTGATCTTATGCAACCTCTTGAAAAGGTTAGTCATCCACCAATTCTTTCTGGTATAATGACTGTGTATTGCTTCTATTTTCTTTTGATGCTTCCTGCATCAGTTAATATTTTCCCTGTAGAATCCTTCATTATTGCCACTTGAGGCTTGAATTTTGTCCTGAATTCCTTAAGTTCGAGAAAAACAGTGTGTTCTTTCCCTTTGTTTTACTATCTTCAGCTCTTTTGACATGTCATTATAATATTTGATTTTGGCTTCTTGAGCTGCCTTTGAAATTTTTATGTAGTCCTTTATCTTTGTCTTATCTTCCTTTTACTTTTATCTTCCTTTTAGCTGCTCAACATTCAAGAGCAAGTTACAGAGTCCCTTTTGACATCATGTGGGCTTTTCTTTTTTTACTGTCTTTTTAATAACATTTTGCTTTCCTCATATATGATGTTTTTGATGTCATGCCACAACTCATCTGGTCTTCAGTCATTTGTGTCTAATGCTTCAAACCTGTTGTTGAGGTGGTTTCTGAACTCAGATGAGATATACTGAAGGTGATACCTTGAATCTCATATACTTATTTTAATTTTTTTCAGTTTCAGTTTGAACCTGCATATGAGCAGTTGATAGTCTGATCCACAGTCAACACTGTTCTTGTTCTGCCTTTTGATATTGAGATTTTCCATCGTCTCTTTCCACAAATGTAGTCAATTGGTTCCTATATATTCCATCTGGTGACTTCTATATGTATAGTCACCCTTTATGTTGTTGAAGAATTGTATTAGCAAAGGAAAGGTCATTGGTTGGACAAAATTCTATCATGCAACCTCCAGCATTGTTTCTGTCATATTGTCCAACTACTGAGTCTTCTTTACTTCCAACTTTTGCGTTTCAGTCACCAGTAGTTATCAGTACATCGTGATTGCATGTTCAATCTACTTTCAGATTGCAGAAGCTGGTAAAAATCTTCCCTATCTTCATTTGTGGGCTAGAATTTAGCTCCGTGGGTAGAGCTCTGCGCTGCAGTCTCTGAGGCCCCGAGTTCAATTTCCAGCACCGCAAAAAAATGGGAGAAGGGCCTGGCAATCCACTCCCACAGCAATCCCGAAGCACTCAGCCATTGAAAACCATATGAGGGTCGCTATGAGTCGGATACTGACTCCATGGCACCTAACAACAACAACAACAACAACAACAACATCTTCATTTGTGGCCTTAGTGGTGGGTGTGTAAATTTGAATAATAGTCATATTAATTGGCCTTCCTTGTAGGCATATAATTCTATCACAGACAGCAATGTATGTCAGGACAGATCTTGAGATGTCTTTTTTGATGATGAATGCAATCCCATTTCTCTTTAATCTGTCATTCCTGACATAATAGACCATATGATTATATGATTCAAAATGGCCCATGCCAGTCCATTTTAGCTCACTGATGCCTAGAATGTTGATGTTTATGTGGTCCATTTCCCTTTTGATGATTTCTAATTTTCCTAGATTCATACTACAGACATTCCATGTTCCAGTTATTAATGAATGTTTATAGTAGTTTGTTCTCATTTTGAG
Source organism: Pedetes capensis (assembly GCA_007922755.1). NCBI lineage: Eukaryota > Metazoa > Chordata > Mammalia > Rodentia > Pedetidae > Pedetes > Pedetes capensis. The sequence continues at coordinate 55,360 of VMDO01003688.1, read as the reverse complement.
TCATGCCACATCAACAACTGGAGGTGCCAGGAGCTTTACTCCACGCCCATCATTAAGGTCGACTCTATATTGAGGAGCCAGCTATTCCCCAGTCATCTTTTCAGTGCCTTCCAACCTACGGGGCTTATTTTCCGGCACTGTATCTGACAGTGTTTTTCTGGTATTTATAGGTTTTTTAATGGCTAATTGTTTTGGGAGTAGGTTAGCCATGTCTTTTTCCATAGTCTGTCCTAGTCTGGAAGCTCAGCTAAAATCTGCCCACCATGGATGACCCTGCTGGTATCTGTTACCATTAGCATAGCTTTCAGCATCACAGCAACACACAAACTCCCACAGTATGGCAAAATGACAGACATGTGGGGACATCAAAGTAGAGTTGACCTTAATGACAGGAATGGAATAAAGCCCCTGGCACCTGCAGCTGCTGACGTGGGATGACTCAAAATGAGAAGAAACATATTTGCTGTAACATTTGGTTCAAACATAAAAAGGTCATGTGTGTGCACAGTGTTGGGTAGTGTTTCCTTCTGTTGTACATAGGGTCAGTCTGAGTGCAGCCCTACCTGATGGTATCTAACAACAAACATAAACATACTTGACAATATCTTATGTATGGTGATTCATTCATCCATCTATTCATTTATTTATTTAAACTGCTCAGATTGTCCCTAAGTGGGTATGTGGGAGCCCCTCCAAGTTGTTGTCTGTCTCCTTCTGTCATAGATTTGTAATTCTTTGACTGCTTTCTTTCATTCTTGTTATATTCTTTTTGAATAGGATGACATAATATTACCTACTTTCCCTACCTCAGACTTGAAATTGGCTATTTTTCAAAGAAACCTGAAAAGTATTTTTTAGGTCTTGGTACTGGGAATGCCATTTGCTGCTACACTGTCATGAGTTTATATTCATGGTTTAAGTTCAGATTTAACATTTCATATTTTTTACTTTTTTGATTTTGTGTTTGTAAATGAGTGTGGAAACCTCAATTCGTTAATGAAAACAAAATTGTTTAAATATTCAGGCACACAGAATAGAAAAACCCCCAGGACAATGAGCAACCATATATTCTTTTCTTAGATTCACCCTCTGTTAATTTTTTTGCCATACATATTTTCTCTGTATCTGTGTTTGTTCTCTCTCTCTCTCTCTCACTTTCTGTCCCTCTCTCCTTTCCTCCCTCCCTGCCCCCTTTTGCTGCAGAAGAGTAGCCCTACAGACATTATTTTATACATCAGGACCATAACCACTCCTAAGAAAATCATTAATTCAGTAACATCATCTAATATGCAGTCCATATATGTTGTTAGGTACTATGGAGTTGGATCCGACTCACAGTGACAAAACACTACCCAACACTGTGCCATGCACACAATCTTTTTATGTTTGAGCCCATTGTTGCAGCCACTGTGTTTCTTCTTGTTTTGAGTCTGTATCACATTAGCAACTGGAGGTGCCAGGGACTTTACTCCATTCTTGTTATCAAGGTTGACTCTACTTTGAGGAGTTGTTTCTTGACTATCTTCCATCCTGGGGGGCTTATTTCAGGACTATATTTGACAGTGCTTCTCTGCTATTCATAGGGTTTTCAATGGCTAATTGTTTTTGGAGTGGGCTGCCAGGTCCTTCTTCCTAGTCTGTCTTAGTCTGGAAGCTCAGCTAAAACCTGTCCAACGTGGATGACCCTGCTGGTATTTGAAATCCCAGTGCCGTAGCTTTCAGCCTCACAGCAACACTCAAGCCCCTACAACATGACAAGCTGACAGATGTGTTGGGGAGTCCATACATAGGTTTCCCTAATTTTCTCAGATATTTTTGTAACTTTTTCCTTACCTCTCATCTAGGATCCAGTTAAGGTTCACATACTATATTTGGGTATTTTGTCTCTTTGATTGTCCCCATTCTAGTCCATTCCAGTGGTCTAGATTCTTTTCTTATGACATTATGTCTTGAGAAGAGTATAGGCCAGTTGTCCTGTAGAACAGGGGTCCCCAATCCATGAACTATGAACTGATCCATGCCCTGTTAGCAACCTGACTGCACAGCAGGGTGGTGAGTGACAGGTGATTGAGTAAAGCTTCATCTGTATTTGCAGCTGCTTCTCAGCTGAATCATCCAAAATCACTCCCCCGCTCCTAGTAGAAAAACTGTCTTCCACGAAACTAGTCCCAAGTGCCAAAATGGTTGTGACCACCTCTTTAGAACTTCTGCATATTCTAGGTTCATTTGATTTTCTCTGTAATTAGGTTCACAGGACCACCTCGAAGGTGGTATGTTCATTCCATTCTGTCAGATCAGGAGGAGCATATTGTTGATGCAGGGCTTGAGGAGGTGGTCAAGATTGTAATTACTTCATGTCTCCAATATAAGTGCACATAGTACTTTTGTAATTATATAATTAATAAATAATCTGTGTGGTGATAGTTTGAGATAACATGAGTATCCTTCTCCCCAACAGCTTTTAATGCAGTAAAATATATATTGATGATTCTTTCCTAAGTCAGTAATTATGTTGGGAATTACAAACAGAATTTTCTAATGTAGCATTCTGTCCATATTTGTCAGCCCAGCATTCATAGGTAAAGAGGAGCACTTCATGACTAAATTCAGTAGTTACCATCCATTACTATTTTATTTTTATTTATTTATTTATTTTTGGTACCAGGGGCCTGAACTTTGTGCATACTTTACAGGTGCTCTACTGCTGAGCCACACCTCAATCCCCCTTTTTAAATTTTTTATCTTGAGACAGCATCTCCTAGGTTGCCAAGGCTGCCTCTGGTCTTGAACTTTTGGTCCTGCTGCCTCCACCTCCCGTATCTCTGGGATTACAGGCATGTGCTACCACACCTGGCATCCACTTTTTCTCTTTGATGCCCAAATTATCCCAAATTTAGCTGATAGGAGTTCTCTTAAGCTGACTTCTTTGTTCTTATGAAATTAATTTGTCTTTGGGCACTGTGTTTCTTGGCACTGTTAGATACTGTAGGCTTACTTGGTACTTTATCTCAGACTGGAATCAGACGGTTTTCTGAGTAGTTCTGCTTCTCTTAATTGGCATTTGGTATTTGGAAACCAAAATCTGAGTACTGGGTATGCTCATTGCTACCAAAGGTCATTGCTTCTAAGACCTTTCAGTGGAAAAAAGTAGTACATGTATTAAAGAATTATGGGTTCATATTGGTAGCTTGAATTGAAATTTAACATTAACACTACATCTTTTTTCTTAAATTCATATTTGTGTTTCTTAGACCATAGATTTGCATTAATTTAATTTGTTATAGTTAGCAACTATTTGTTGAGTTCATGTAATATGGGAGGTTCTGAAATTTCAGGAGACAAAGTGAGTGAAATACCATCTCTGTACTCCATAATTTGATTTAATGGGTAGGAAGGACAGCTATACATAAATACAGTAATTAAAATATATTGTAACAGATTACAAGATCTAATGTGCAAATAATACAATGGGAACTTTGAAAGTATTTTGTGTGACTAAAGGATGGGAAGGGCTGGGATTTAGCTCAGTTGGTGTAGCACTGCTCTGCAATTTCTGAGGTCCTGGGTTTGATTCCCAGCACTGCAAAAATGGGAGGAGAATGTGGCAGTCCACTCACAAGGCAATCCCGAAATAATCAGCCATTGAAAACCCTATGAGGGTCACTGTGAGTTGGACATGACTCAACAGCACCACCAACAACAAGGGATGGGAAAAATATTCATAAGTCTTGGGATGGGTAGGATTTCTCTAGGGGAAGACTGAGATGTAAGGACATCTCTGATAGAAGAGCAGGTCAACAAACCAGAAGAGGAGTAATGAAGATAAGAATAATGGATGTAGAAGGAAGTTAATGTTTTCTTTATGTCTGACTATAATACTTACTATTTCCTTCATATAAATTTTTCCCCCTTTTTGGTCCTTTGCACTTGTGACCATTTCCTCCCCCAAATCTGGAATTTCCTCCCTCATTTTCATCATACAATTGCCATAAAAAAATCACTTAAAAATGTTATTTTTAATTACTATCTCTTTCCTTTTTCTGTCTCTTTCTTTCTTAAGGGAATAATCACTGTTACTAGTGTCCCTTACTGTTGCTCCCACATTGTCTCAGTAATATAAATTGTTGCTTCTCTCCATTGGTGACTTGGAAATCAGATATGTAGTCTGTTAGTTGTAACATAAAGTAAGAGTAAATAAACCCGGAGCAAGAAGCCCTATATGGTCTTCCAGTAAGCTGAATGCCTAGACTTTGGTGTATTTATGGGTCTAGGCACATAGAACTCTAATTAAGCCTTTCATCTGAATGGATCTTTTCTTGTTGGCTGAACTGAATTCAGCAATCAATATCAAAAGGTGCCAGGTGAATTAATTGAGGGATGAGTGACTCTTCATCTAAAACAAAATATCTGCATACTCTCTTACCTTGCCTTAGAATTAAGTGGCTCAGCTTTACTTTATTTTTACTTTACTTTCATTTTTTTTCCCAGAGCTTCAGTGAAGATGTTTTCCAGTCTGTAAAGTCTTTATTACAGAGTGAGAAGGAACTTTGCAGTATATCAGGAGAGGATGGTGTGAAGCAGGATGAATATGCCAGTTTAACTGAGGTTTGACATATTATTTCCTTAGCCTTTTCCTTGTTAAAGCACAATGTTTTTTCATGTATCTTTATAGGACTGTATGACCTGTTTTTAAAATCTCTACATATTATGATAGTATTGAAGTACCTATTTTAAATACTGGCTAACATAATTGTCTTAATGTACTATAATAAGCACATTTAATTCATTGCATAGATGTTATTGACCATTTATTGGACATATAGCACTGTATTTAGTGATTTCTACTAAATTCAATAATTTATCCTTTAATATTAAATTTTTCCATTTTGAAACAGAAAATGTGTTTATTCCATATATTCATATTTTGAGTTGTTTTCTTGACTATTTCAGTGTTTTGATTTAAAATGTAAAGATAGTGCTAAATTTTTCTTTGAAATTAAGGTATTTAAACAACAACAACAAAAAAAACAAAAAAAAAAGAAAGAAAGAAAAGAAATTAAGATATTTATTACTTATGGATAAGATATAAGTAGGGCCCACCTGGCTGTAATCCCAGTGACTCAGGAAGCTGAGGGAGGAGGATTGTGAATTTGAGGCCAGAGGCAGCCTGTGCAATTTAGCCAGACCTTGTCTCAAAATAAAAGATTAAAAAAAGGCTTGGGCTGCAGCTCAGTGGTGGAGTACCCTGGGTTCAATTCCTTAGTACTACCAAAAAAAAAAAAAAAGGGAAAAAAAAGAAAAAAAGGAGGTATGATATACAACTTGCTTTTCTCTACTATATCCAGTGTCTCTAATCTTTGTTTGAATTTGTTACCATAAAAAGTAAAAGTTTTTAAAATAATACATCTATAATCCATTATCATGCCTGGGATTTAGCTCAGTTGGTAGAGCTCTGTACTGCAGTCTCTGAGGTCCCAAGTTCAATTCCCAGCACTGCAAAAATGGGAGAACAGCCTGGCAATCCACTCCCAAGGCAATCCCGAAAAACAGTCAGCCATCGAAAACCCTATGAGGGTTACTATGATTCGGATACCGACTTGATGGCACCTAACAACAACAACAACAACAACAACAACAATCCATTATCATATTCACATTACCAGATGAGAGATGTGGTACTGGGGGTTAGGGGTATAGCTAGTGATGGAACACTCACCTAGAACATTTTTCTAGCATGTGCAAGGTCCTAGGTTCGATCCCCAGCATTGCAAAAAATAAATAATAATTAAAGAGATGTGGTAGTGGGTTTTTTGCAGCTTAAAACAGATGCATATGTTAAGTTAGGACAATTTTTTGGAAATGAGTATTCTAATTAGAAAACCTTCATTATTATTATTCTGGGGAATGATATTCTTTCATATTCCTTGAGAAATTCTTTACTTGGTGTCCTTTCTTAGGAAAGTGAACATACTCTGTAGTCTTGTAATGTTCTGCCACCTCTGCCTCTTTTTTTGTGTGTCAGCTCAGTTTCTGTGGCTCTTGATTTATTTTTGCTGTCTCTTTTCACTTCATGTTAGTGAAGCTGAGCTATTCTTAATCTAGTCAGTTGTGACAAGTCTCATGTATCCTTCTGCCCTCAACCATTTTGCATCCCATGTCTCTGTAGGTGTTTATGTGGCTTTCTAAACTCAGATTTTTTTGTGAGGCTTTCTTTGATCAATGGGAAATAGAAAACTTGCCTGGCATCTTCAGCATCCCATTTCAGCTTGTTTTTTCTTTTGTGTTCAGTAAAGGAAACTTGGAGGAATAGAAGAAATTTTTTTCTCACTCTAGGGTATACTTATCTTGAAGTGTCTGTTCAAAGAAATCAAAGAAATTTGTTATTTTAGTGTCTGTTATTGAGTGTGTGTCGTGGAGGGACGTTATATTGTCTGAAGTTATATAGATGAGGAGACAGTCTCCGAGAGATTAACGGTTTACACCAATGGCTGGAGTGATAACCATGATTATTAGAATAAAGATGCAGGGTAATTTAAGATTTGGACTTATTTCTGAAACATCAGAAAGAGATCAAAGTGTATTCTGTTTTGATTTACATTTTAACTAGTATTTTCCCCTAATTTTTTGAGAACTCATCATCTATATTGCTGTAATTTTTGTGTATTTCTAGTCATAGTATTTGCTTATTTGATAATTTACTATTCTAGTTTCTAAGGGAAGAAAATTTCTTACTATGATGACAGAGACTGAGAAAATGTAGAATTTAAAAATAATACTTCTTACAGGTTATAAAAGTAGTACATATTCTTCATAGAAAAATTAGAAATACTGAAAATATAAAAAAGAAAATGACTGTCATTGATCCTTATGAATTAGGAAAAAAAAAACAGAGGAAAAGTAGAAGAAAATAAAATTACCCATAGCTTTGTCATCCAGAGTTAATCACTGCTGGTAGTTTGGTGTAGTGCCTTCCAATGTGACTTTCATGCATATGTTTTTAAAAATAAGATTGAAATTGTGTGCATACAGTATGCCATGTTTTTTTCCTGCAACTTGTTCTTTTTTACTTAACAATGTGATATTTCTGCATGGTGTTAGATATCCCTTAGAAATTTAATTTTTGTTAACTTGTGCAGAGTAATTTATATAATAGGGGTGGTAAAGGAAGTAAATGATAGCATCACAGATAGCCAGTGAGGAAGTAGCCTTGGGGCTCTACCCTCGGAAGGCCACTCTGAGGAGACAACATTAGAGTTGGAACTTGAAGAATGAGGGGAAGCCAGCCATGTCAGTACTCAAGGAAAAGTGATCCAGATTGAGGGGGCACAGCGTAGAGAACTTTAAGCAAGGCAGGGGATATTCCTGACCCAGAAAGGAGGCCCATGTCTTTGAATGAAAATGAAGGAAGGCTGAAGGCATCAGCTAACTCTGGTTAGAATTTCCCCTGGGAAGCACAGAAAAGTTTCATCAGAGTGCTGGGATGACAGTTGGACCATGAGGGAGAGGATTCTAGTGGTGCAGGTGAGGAGAGGTGGCTGAAGGAATGGAGAGAAATGGGTGTAGCTGTAATATGTTTTTGGGGTAGAATTGATTGAACTGCTAGTGAGGGAGACATGGATGAGGTGCAGGTGAGGTTCAAGAACTGCACTGTGGAGCTAAATCTTTGATGTTTTCATCTTGATCGTTTTTGAAGAAAATATTCCCATCCAAGGCAGTCAGTATCACCTTACTGTCCTTTTTTCTGTTTCTCAGCTTTGTCAACATTTTGAGACAAGACTTAAGAACTCAAATAATAGTGCTTTATTCCTTTCTCATTCAGGTCACATTTCTGGGATTTAATGAAGAAATAGATGCTGCTCATATACAGGTATGGTCAATTTATTGAATTGGAAAGGACTGTAAAGATTATTTGAAAAAAATTTGGAAACCATGGAAAATTTACCTTAATACCTCAAATTTACACTAATTTTTTTTTGCTCTTTCCTTTTAAAGTTAGAAGATGATGTTTTGAGCTTAGCTTTGGACATTTTCACTTTTATTATTTTTACTGAGAATTCTTATTATGGGAAAATGATTTGAGTGCCAGAGTCCTTTATCTCAGAAGGCTACAGTCCACAGGCTAACCTTTTCTCCATTCTGAGCATTGTATAGCATGTGACATTTGTTTCTTTATTTTCATGGTTTTCACAATTTGACTTCAACAGTAAAAATTCCTGTATTTTTAGTTGAGATACAGTTAAATATAAAAGATAAAATTTGAAAAAGTCACAATTAGCCAGGGCAAACATTTTAGTCTGTTTCATTTAGGCATTTATAGGGGACTGGTGTTTGAGATTAGGATCAACAAAGGAAAGCTTGATAGCTACATGAAGGATGCTTGAAGCTTCTATGGATATACTTCTTTTTTCTCATGCTGCTTCTTAAAAATTTGCAATTGGAACATTAATCCAGTTCTCTCTGACTACAGCCACATCAGGTGATTATGAATGAGTATTCCATTTATGCCTTGATTGGCTTAGCTGGAAGGAAATAGCTTGGACAGAAGGAACAGAACATATTCATGAGAACATATGTCTTGAAAGAAAAATGTTCCAAAGTATTTCTCTGATATTCGTCTTTAAGAGTTACTGAGAAAATGGTGTTTATAAAGCAAAGTACTTTCTAAGGGTCAAAGATTTCAGTAATTCTTTAGCTGGATAAAATATTTACATAAAAAAGGCAAACAAGAAGGAAAAATAAAAGGTGTTTTTCTTCAACCTTCATAAATTTTTCAGTTAAAAACTAACACAATACTTTCAGTATGAAAAGCAGAAAATGGACTTGTATTTTACAAAGTTAAAACTTAAAGCCTGAGGACATAGCTCAGAGAGAGTGTTTGCCTGACATGTACAAGGCCCTAGGTTTGATCCCCACCACAGAACAAAACAAAACATAACAAAACAAAACATCAAAACAAAAAAAAACCTTAAGCTCTGAGGAAGCACATTCCAGAGGATGAAAAATTTCAGTTACACTTGAGGACTGTAGGTTGACATTTGCTAAAAACTGTTGTATACCTAATTGTCATGGGTTTGTGAAGTGCCATGTTAAAATTTATACAGCTGGATAGAAACGCATTTGAAAGGCTATGTTGTTGTTAGGTGCTGTCCAGTCAGTATCCAACTCATAGCGACGTTATGTATAATAGGCGAAACACTATTGTCAGTGCTTCTCTGCTATTTATAGGCTTTTCAATGGCTGGTTGATTTTGGGGAGTGAGTTGCCAGATCCTTCTCCCAAGCCTACAGTATCTGATGTTCCTGGGCAGCCTCTCATCCAAGTATTAACCAGGCCCCGCCCTGCTTAGCTTCCGTGACGCCACAGTGCTATGGCTGCAGACTTGAAAGGCTATAGAGTAGAAGTATTAAATAATTCTCATAAATTTTATTTTTGAGTTTTTAAAAAATTGACTATAGATAATAAGGTACATATGTGAACTAATATGAAGCAGAAAATTTATTAATCAGTAGATTTTATGATTTTTTGATATGTACCACATTGTGGGAACCTTAACAAAAGTGTTAATCTATAATGTTGTTTGTTGTTGTTATTTTCAATTAGGAGCTAGCGTCAGTTTCTTTGGAACTTCCAGACCTTCTGAATTCACTCTACATTTGCAGTCTAAATGAAAATGAAATTATTTGTATGAAGGATATAAATAAATCATCAGATAGAAGCAATGGTCCTTTAAACCAGGTAACTTTTACAGATCATTTCTTTTTTTTTTGTGGTACTGGGGGTTGAACCCAGGGCCTCACGCTTGCATGCTTTGCAAGTGCTGGACCACTGAGCTGTACCCGCAGCCCACTTTTTTTTCTTTTTTGAGACAGGGTCTCGCTAGGTTACACAGACTGCCTCTGGTCTTGAACTTGGGATCCTCCTGCCTCTGCCTCCTGAGCCATTGGGACTACAGGTGTGCGCTACCACGCCTGGCTACAGATCATTTCTAATGAGTTTTTCAGGGCAAATTTTACTACATTTGCTCAAGAGTAATAAACCTTTGAATGCTTGATGTTTTTGTTATTTTTTTAGTGCTATCTCAAGGAAATAGTATTCATTAGAAATCTAACTCATGAAAATTTTGACATTTCTTAAGCATAGAATAATTTTGGTCATAGATTATAAATTAGATTTCCATCTGTGAAGCTGTGTGATTAGTATGCAAGTACATATTAATCTTGTAGTGAAATTTTTTTGTTTCTGGATTTTGTAAAATCTCTACCTTTGTGTAAGCCATAGGGACTTTTTCCCTTTATGATCAGTTCCAAATTTGTATAAATATTGTGCCATAAGCTATATGTATTTTTAAGTCATTTTCTAATTAAAAATTTTCCATGTAAAATGGACATATGATAATTTCTTTATATATAAGGAAAAACATTACCATATCAGACAGGTGATTACTTTAATAATACCCAGGTTTCAGTTCATTACTAAATACGATTTTGTTGATATTGCATCAAAGAAAAATGCTTTGCATTTTAGGAGGTAAAACATTTATAATTGAACTGGTAGGTTCAAAGTTTGGATCACATATTCCAGGTGTAAAATGCTGCTTTGTTCTTTATTGGGTGTACTGATAAAAGTAGAACTGCTTTCCTCATTTCCTTATATACTTCATTTCTATTTACTTTGTTCCTTGCTTGGATAGAAGAGTGATTAGCTATTATATTCAGTTGCTACTTTTAAAAATGAATCATGTGTCAGTATTTGCATTTTAAAGATAATATGTAGGGGGAAAATTGTTGACTTGCATTTTTAATCAAAGTTGTAAGCATTATTGTAAGTTTTCATACAGAGAAATTTAAGTAAAAGGAGGGGAAACTTTATTGTAACAGGAGGGAATGGGATATCATGCTGGAAGCTACAGGGAAATGAGACAAATAGAACCTGGTCCTTACCTTCAAGTAGCTTACAGTGTGATTGGTAAGACAAGTGATGATGAAAAAAGGCAAATGACAAGACTGTACCATAGTATGGGAAAATATAATGGCCCAAGGGAATGGATAGATAGTAGTTCTATAACATTTAATGAGATAGACTTAGGTAGAATTTGAGTGCATAGATAAGAGAAAAATTAGAGAAAAGAGCCTAGAAAGTGAGAAATAAGAAGAAGAAGAAAAGAATTAAACATTGCAAAAAGGGAGCTTTTCAGGATGCATGAATTCCTTGTTTGTTGTTTTTGTTGTTTCCTTTTTTTCTCTGAGACTGTCTTATTTCTAGGCTTCACTTCCAGATAATATGTTTTGTGTTTAAAATTAAAGTTGTTTTTATTGTCTTTCATCTTTCCCAAGAATCATCCTTCTGGAATGCTTTGCGTCATGAGAGTGTCGCCTACATTACCAAGACTCAGAATTGATTTTATCTTTAGTCTCCTAAGTAAATATGCTACTGGTATAAGATACACCTTGGACACGTACTTACATCAAAAGCAGCAACTTGAGACCACTGATGAAGAAGATGATGATGATACTAACCAGTCTGTGTCTTCCATAGAGGATGACTTTGTCACTGCTTTTGAGCAATTAGAGGAAGAGGAGACTTCAAAGCTATATAATGATGGTTTGTTTGCTTTTTAAATTTTTACTAGACTTTTTCCCTAGAAATAGGAGATTAAAGTTGAAAGCAGTACGGTATACGTGTAATCCCAGTGACTCAGGAGGTGGAGGCAAGAGGATCGCAAGTTTGAGGCCAGAGACAGCCTGTGTAATTCAGTGAGACCCTTTCTCAAGATAAAAAATGAAAAGTGGGCTTGGGGTGCAGCCCAGTGGTAGATCACTTGTGAAGTATATGCAAGGTCCTGGGTTCAATCCCTAAGTATCACCTCCCCCCGCCCCCCCCAAAAATTGAAAGTTTAATTTTGTTACTCAGTTGAAATTTATGTTGAGATTTGATCCAATTTACATATGTTAATATTTTTTCTAAGCATAGAGGAATTAATTTTCCTGTGATTTTTAGATTCTTTGTTACTTGGTTTTGTTATTTCTGTTCTTATTTAGATAGTACTATTCACGCCCTATTTACCTCATTGTCTAATGTCTGAAACAGGCCTATGTTCAAATGTCAGAAGAGGTAGCTGGCAGAGTCACCACAGCTATGTTTCTAACATGCAAGACAGTAAGCTAAGCATTCTGTAGTTCAGATATTCCCAGACATAGGTTAAAATGAAATGATTATAGCAATAGTTATGTTTGCTCCCAAATGTTATTTGGGATGACTCTTTCTGTTAAGCAACATAGTGTAGAAAACATTTATGTCACAAATAAACATTTCATGCTTAATGTCAATTTATTCCATTGATTTAAATTTTTAAAACGTTCTGTTCTAGAATAATTTAATCACTTTATTACTATTTTTTTTTCCTGTAGGAATAAGCATTACTACACTGAGGAGCCAGTGTGATGCTGCTTCTCAGACTATCTCTGGTCATCATTTAGAAACCCATGATTTAAAGATTCTGGTTAGCTCTGGACGGCAGAAGTCATTGGCTAAGCCCTCACCTTCCCTAGTAAATGCTATGGGTCATAAAGAGCCAGCTTCTATGAAGACTTCAGTCACAACATCATTTTCAGAGCCTTGGGTCCAAAGGAGTTTCTATAGGTCATCTAATGCTTCAGATAAAGGTAGCGATACACAGAAAACGATTTTTTCTTCTTCTCCCACTTATTCATCAGAATCAGAATGCTCAAGTCCAAGTCCTGTGATTTTCTTGGATGAAGAGGGATATCAAAAAAGTTTAAAAGCAAAACTTGAGCTGCCTAAAATTCCTGTGATGAAAGATGATGTAGAAGATTCAGACTCAGAAGTAAGTGAATTTTTTGATAGTTTTGATCAGTTTGATGAACTAGAACAAAACTTAGAGACTTCTTGTGAGTTTATAAAAGATCCTGTCATAGGGAAATCATCCCAGAAGAAAGGGCACAAGCATGAAAAATCTTGTATGAATCCTCAAAAATTCAAGTTTGATCGTCCAGCTCTTCCAGCTAATGTTAGAAAGCCAACTCCTCGTAAACCAGAATCTCCATACAGTAACCTGTGTGATGCTCCAGATTCTCCTCGCCCAGTGAAGGCATCGGGGGAAGATAGTGGTTTGTTTAGCCCTATTCGATCCTCTGCTTTTAGTCCTCTTGGAAACTGTACTCCTGCTGAATGTTTTTGCCAAACAGATATTGGCGGAGACAGGATTCATGAAGATCATGATTCTATTTATTACACTTCCGAAGATTATGCAAATAGCATTTCATGTAAGGTACTAGGTTCAGTTCTTCATACTGAACATGCTGATGCAATGACAAACATTGATAATATTAAAAGGGGAGAAAGTAAAAATGTAGCTTTTAAGCCTGGAAACATTGATCAAAAAAATAAATCCAAAAATAAATCTATAATGATGAAAGATAGCATTCAGAAATTTGCAGCAGATCTTGTGGAAAAGAGTTTTGGTGGTGCGTTCAAAGACTTACAGAAAGGAGTCTCTTCATGTACCAATGCATTGTGCCACTTAGCCATCAAATTGACATCATCTATCTTTCAGATGGCATTTAATGAACTGAGAAGGCAGTGTGCATTTTCACTGAAAGAACGTGCCATTAATAGCCTGGCTAATTTTTTGGTGAGTGAAGCTTTATCAAATGCCTTAAATGATTTACAGTATGTAAGGAAGCAGATATTTACAAACACAGTTGCAAGGTTTGCTGCAGATCTTGCAGAAGAGCTTGTTTTTGAAGGCATCATGGAAGTGTGTCAGTTTTCGTATCCTCCAACACCTGCATCTCCACCGGGTCAGTCATTTGACTTTGAAGACAAAGTAGTGAAGTCATATGCAAAAGATTTGTCTGAATCTGTACTACAGGAGGCATTCATTGAACTATCACAAGTTGATGTGACCTTCACAACAAAGGCAGCAGTTAGTGTTTCCACGGGTAACATGAAGTACGGGAGTGCGGAAAGTGCGGCGCCATCCACACAGATGTTCACATTTTCCCCATCTTTTAATAATCAAGCGATTATGGTGACAAAACCAAAGCAGGAATATAAAAAGGAATACACAGTGCAGCAGGCCTTGTTTTGTACTTCAGGAATTGTCACTTCCATACCAGTGCCTTTGGCAGGAAGTGTCCTTCTCCCGTATCATATTTCCTCTACCATGTGTCAGTCAAAGTCTCATGTGTCATCTGATGATAGTAATTCAAATGGTGGTTCTACCCAGGTGCATGCTACCACAAAAAAAAAAGAAGAGGAAGTAGCTTGTCTCAGAAATATTTGTTTACCTTCAGAACCCAATCCAGGTAACCAGAATGATTTTAAACCAACTAATGATATTGAATTGCACAGTTCTTCAAAATTAACAAATGATCCTATGATTATTAGCAACTTTTCTACAGCAATGGTGCATACAATAGTGAAAGAAACTTTAGAGTCTGTGACATCATTCAAAGTTACAAAAATAGTTGATGAACATGCAGATTATTTAACTGAAACAATAAAGGGAAAAGCCTCTCCTTTTTCACATTGTAATCAAGAAACAGCACAAGAGAGCGAAGCTAGCAATAAGGAAATGTTTGCTGAACAGTTATCCAAGTCTATTATTAAACATTCAATAGATAAAAGCAAATCAATGATCCCAAATATAGATAAAAATACAGTATACAAGGAAGGCTTACCTGTTTGTGAAGAAGAATCACAATTGACCTTAGAAAAGTTCCCCAAATTTCTTGATGCCCAAGATCATTTACCTCACTGTTCACTTTCAGTTGGAAAGGATTGTGTTTCAGAATGTAAAGAGTCTGTGACTCGTGGATTTTCTTTTGAGACACTACCATCTTTTCCAGCAATGACAAGTCAGAAATCTATTTTGAAGGAACTTGCTAAGGATAAACTGGTGAAAAAGCATAATTCGAATAATACAACACTTGAGGCCTTGTCTTTTGGACAGGAAAACCCTTTTCAACACTCACACCCTTTGTCATCTACAGTGCTTACCTGTGTAGATGGCTTGCATGTGGAAGATAAACAGAAAATCAGAGAAAGAAATGTAATACCTGACACTCCTCCATCAACTCCTCTTGTACCATCTCAGGCTAGTTCTGAATGGGATATCAAGAAGTTAACCAAACAGCTCAAGGGAGAATTAGCCAAAGAATTTGCACCTGCTACACCACCTTCTACACCTCACAACTCATCTGTCAGTAGTTTGTCTGAAACTGAACAAAATGCTATAGAAAAAGAAGAGTTCATGTTAAAACTCATGCGATCTCTTTCAGAAGAAGTTGAAAGTAGTGAAGGTGAAGAACATCCAGAAATGGATGTGAAGTCAGAGCACCCAGGAAAGAAAGTTCAGTTTGCAGAAGCCTTAGCTACACACATCATTTCTCTTGCAACTGAAATGGCAGCCTCCCATTTAGATCATGAAATAACTCATGAACCTGAGGTTCAAAGCCCGTTTTTAAATGTACAGAGTCAAAGAAGTGTATTGCCTACTTTTCTTAGTCATTCAGATGAAAATTCACAGGCTTATAAATTTGCAAGTGATATGGCAGCAGAAGTCATCATAGAAGCTGAGAAAATGGCAAAAGTTAGAAGTTGTGTACTTTTTAGGCAAAAGAGAGGCAGTTGCCACATTGATGGTGACCAAGAGAGATCAGAAGAGAAGTTGGATATGGAGGCTGTACCACACTCAGGAGAAGTGGATCCATTTATTCTTTCATTGCCAAGTTCTTGTGTTTCTGGTCTGATGTATAAGTATCCCAGCTGTGAAAGTGTGACAGATGAATATGCAGGTCATGTTATCCAAATACTAAAACAGGAAGGTGGTAATGGTGAGTTAATAATGGATCAGTATGCCAATAGACTTGCTTATCGATCTATTAAGACAGGATTGCAAGAAGCAGCTAAAACGGCCAAAGTGAAGTGCAACTCAAAAGTGCAAAGCTCACAGGTGAAAATAAACAATGAACTGTCAATGTTCTCAAATAAAGAGCACCACCAAGAAGCAGATAAAAAGAGACAAAGAAAAAGAAACGGAGGTCACCTTTGTAAAAATCAAACTTGTGGAAGGACAGAGGATACGTGTAGAAACGGGTGCTCTGGACTGTATAGTTTTTCAGCCTCTCTTGCACACAGCATAACAAGAGATGTTAAAAAAGAGCTGGCGACACCCACAGTTGACTTGCCAAAATCCTTAGCAGATTCTTGCCCTTTTGCAAAATCTGATTGTGTTGAAGATACTGGGTATCTCTTTGAACCAGAATTTCCTAAGTCTCTTCAGCCTTCCTCGCAAAATCATGAGTTTCACCACAGTGCAGACAGCTTCAATGGATATGGTTCTGGAGAGAATGTTGTTCGAGCTATAGAAGAGTATGCCAAAAAAGTAGTGGATGACACTATAGAACGAAGTTTAGGATCTACAGTTTTCCAAGTGTCTGAGACCACAAAATCAGCAGATAGGATCACTTATGCTGAAAAATTGTCACCTCTTATAAATCAAGCTTGCAGGTATTGTGACCTCAAAGAACTCCATGATTGTACTGGAAATTCATCTCAGCATTTTTTCAGACAGAGTTCATGTGCAAGTGGTAAGCCAGCTTCAAATTCAAAATTTAGACACAATTGTCAGAAATCTAGAATTTTTCATCTTGATGTCCCACAAATTCATGTTAATCTTGATAAAAAGACAGTGCTTGCTGAGAAAATAGTTGCAGAAGCCATTGAAAAAGCAGAGAGAGAGCTGAGCAATGCTAGTTTGGCAGCTGATAGTGGAATTGGACAAGATGGCATTAGCTTTGCTGAAAGTCTCACCACAGAAATAATGACATCAGCCATGACGAATGTTGGACATGCTGTCAGCAGGTAAGTTTCACATTTCTTTGAGTCTTGTGATAAAATGAAAAGTTAAACTTGATTATTTTTGCCTTAGGTCCTGTTCATAAGAGTACTGAAGAGTACTATTTTCACCTTGACTTAACAAAATTTTTTGCTATTGCATTTATGTGTGGATTCATGTCCTAGCATGACTTTCATATATTTTGTCTCCTGATCGCTTTTGAGGGGCAATATCATCCGTTTACAGGGCTGAAAGATGAGGGTTAGAGAACATAATCACCTTATCCAAGTTCATGGACCTATGAAGCAGGTAAAATTGAGTTGAAGAAACAGCTGGAGAATTTTATAAAGCAAATGTAGACTTTTATATTAATTTGCTACTCAGATTACGTTATCATACATTGTTTTGTTTTTCCTGCTCACAAAGGTAAACTTTCTTATAAAGATCATGGTGTAATTAAACTGCTCTGAGGAAGAATGCAAACATTCTCCACATATTTCCAGCAGTGCCACCACCTCTGTTGATCTCAGGGGACAGTTCTTTCTTACAGTCCTACAGTGTCTGGTTCTTCAGTACCTGTCTCTTGTGCTCAGTGATGCTAACAACTTATTTAACATTTTCATTTTTAACCTTCATCCTCTATGAGAAAACATCAGGACCAACCCATGTGGTTAGTTTGTAGGATTATATTTGAGTCCCAATGAAAAGAGAAAATGCTTTGAGTTCAGCTGGAACTGAACTGAGTCAAATTATATTCTGGATTTGTAAGTAGCTTTCATCAGAGTCATGAGAGAGACTGCCTCTTAGTCATCCTATAAATAAGGAGATTCAGTTTTGCCAGGACTTTTGACTCCAACAATTCCATAGCATTCCCTTGGGATGGAGAGATACTGTAGGTTTCCAGTGAACCAGGTTAGATTGCCTCTTGCATTAATCAGGTAGCCTCCATTCTCTTAGATCAGCATTGGCAGATTAATCTGTGGCAGTGTGTGGCCTACTGCTTGTTTTGATATGGACTACAAGTTCAGAACAGTGTTTATACTTTTTTTAATGCTTGAAGAAAAAAAATCAAAAGCTGGATATGGTGGCACAAGCTTATAATCCCAGCCCTCAGGAGGCTGAGGCAGGAGGATCATGAGTTTGAGGTTTTGGCCAGTAAGCAAGACCTTGTCTCCAAATAAAAGAGGAAGAAGATGAAGATTATTTTGTGATATAAGAAAATAATGTGAAATTCAAATTTCAGTCTTCATTAATCAAGTTTATTGGAATATACCCATGCTCATTTATTTATGTATTTTTTGTGACTGCCTTTGTGCTATCGTAGAAGAGTACTTGCAACAGAGACTATATGGCCAGTGATACACAAGTATCTTTATTATCTAAACCATTGTTCATCAGGAAAACAAAAGGTTATCAAAAAGATAGGGGAAAAAAAGACCAAATTATTTAACAAAAGAGACTCTGAAACTTGCCCTTGAACATAGAGCAGCTAAAGTAAGAGGAAGACATGAAGTTAAAGAACTAATAAGATTTCACAGGGCAACTGAAGATGAAAAAATCAAAATTATACTGACATGTCAAAGGAGGTGGAGATAGAAAACCAAAAGGGAAGAACACACTCTGTTTTTCTCAAGCTTACAGAACTGAAGAAAAAACTCAAACCTTGAGTGGCAATAGTGAAAAATTCTACAGCAAAAATAATAAATGATGCCAGACACATCAAAAGAAGATGGAAGCAATACACAGTTATACCAAAAAGCATTGGTGGATGACCAACCATTTCAAGAGGTTGCATATGATCAGGAACCAGTGGTACTGAAGGAAGAAGTGGAAGCTGTCTTGAAGGAATTGGCAAAATACAAGTCTCCAGGAATTGATGGAATACAAATAGAGATGTTTCAACAAATGTGCAGCACTGGAGGTGCTAACTTGTTTATGCCAAGATATTTGGAAAGCAGCTACCTAGCCAACTGGCTGGGAGAGATTTATATTTGTGCCTATTCCCAAGAAATGGGATCCAACCAAAGTTGGAAATTATTGAATGATATCATTAATATCACATGCAAGTGAAATTCTGCTAAAGATCATTCAAAAGCTACTGTAGCAGTATATAGGCAGGGAACTGCCAGAAAATCAAGCTTTATTCAGAAGAGGGCATGGAACCAGGGACACCATTGCTGCTATCAGATGTATATTAATTGATGGCAGAGAGTACCAGAAAGATATCTGTCTATGTTTTATTGTCTATGCAAAGGCAGTTGGCTGTGTTGATTATAATAAATTATGGATAACATTGCAATGAATGAGAATACCAAAAAACTTAATTGTACTCATGAGGAATCTACGTGGACTAGGAGGCAGTCATACAATCAGAACAAAGAAACTCTGCCTGGTTTATTTAGGAAAGGTGTGCGTTGGGCCTGTATCCTTTCACCATACCTCTTCAGTCTCTATGCTGAGCAAATAATCTGAGAAGCTAGACTTTATGAAGAAGAATGCAGCATCTTGATTGGAGTAAGACTCATTAACAGTGTGCAGATGGTACTACTCTGCTTGCTGAAAGTGCAGAGGATTTGAAACATATACTGATGAAGATCAGAGAACACAGCCTCAGTTTGGACTGCACCTCAACATCAGCAAAACAAAAATCCTTTCAATTGAGTCAGTGTGCAGCTTCATGATAAATGGAGAAAAGAGTGAGGTTGTCCAAGATTTTGCTTTACCTGGTTATATGATCAACACCCACTGAAGCAGCAGTCAAGAAATCAAGAGACACATTGCACTAGAGAAAGCTGTTGTAAAAGACCTCTTTAAAGTGCTGAAAAGTAAAGATGTCACATTGAAGACAAAAGTGTGCCTGACTCATGTCACGGTATTTTCGGTTGCATCATATGCTTTTGAAAGCAGGACATTGAAGGGACATTCTCCTGTCTCTTGGAGCTTGTCTTAAACAGCTCCAAGATACTAGATAAATAAAATACACAGTAGAATGTACCATGGTGAAAGGGTTTTAGAGGAAAAATGAAGCAAGAAAGGGAGTTAGTGGTGCGGGCATCTATGGGTGGTGGCAGTTGGGGATGGTTTGCAGCTTTGGATAGGGAGCAAGGGAAGCAATACTGACAAAGTAACATTTGAGCTGGATCCAAAGTTGAAGAGAGATTAATTCATGTGGGAATCAGGGATGTGGGTTCCAGGCAAAGGACTGTGCATGTTTAGGAAGCAGCAGAGGCACTAATGTGGCTGAAGTGGTGTGAGTCAGGGAGAATGGTAGGCGTTAAGGTAGGCATTACGAGAGGGGACAGCTGATATGATTTAAGGACTTGTGGTCTCATTCTGATTGGTGAGAGCCATTGGAAGGTTTTGATGGGAAGAGTGACTTTTTTATGTTTAAAAACATCACTTTACCACATTAAAAATAATATGTAGAAAGGACAATTACAATAGTTGATCTGTGAATGAATTTTTATGAACATGTAATAAAAATATAAATCCCTCTTTATTGAAAAAAAATGAAAGGGTTATGATGTATACTCAAACTCCTGAAGAGATTTGGCTCGTTTGGTTGTAGGGCACTAGAATGCCTTGAACTAGTCTGTTCTTAAAGCCAGAAAGGTTTCTTTGGTGCATATTAAAGTAGTATTTTACAAAGCAAATGATGAACCTAGAACTTTTCTACTCCTGTGTAATGTCCCAGTTGAAAGTCTGACCTGCTTTAAACAGAATTTATATAAATAATACAGTAGGGATGGATCCATAAAAGGTTAAATACCTCAGTTAACTTTGAGATTACTATACTATCCTTTGAAGTCTCTTTATTAGCCACTCAGCAAAGAATTTTAAGAAAACTGGTCTGACCTTGAGTATCATTTCTTATTTCATCTTTATCATAAACTAAGTAGTCTAATATTTTATAACGTGTGATGCTTTCTGTACGATTCACTATTATTTTTTCTTTTCTTAGTTCAAAAGAAATAGAAGACTTTCAGTCAACTGAGTCATTTGGTAGCCAGCAGATGAATCTCAGTATTGGTGAAGACAGCACTGGTAGCTGGTCCAATTTAAGTTTTGAGGATGACCACCAAGATGAAAGCAGCAGTTTTCATCATTTAAGTGAAAGGTAACTGAAATTTTGTATATATAGTTATATAGGTTAGGGTTTCAGACCTAATATTATTTAATCCTAAATTTGGGAATCTACTGTTAATTTAAAAATATATTTTATTATTGATAATAATGTTTCTAATTTTTTTTTTTTTTTGAGACAGAATCTTGCTATGTAGCCCAGGCTGGCCACAAACTTATGATCCTTCTACCTCAGCCTCCTGGGAACTGGGGTTACAGCATGTGCTACCATGTCCTACATTTAATGCAGGGATGTCCAGCCTTTTGGCTCCCCTGAGCCACACAGAATAAAGAGGAATTGTCTTGGGTTGCACATAAGTTATATAATATAGTTAGTGTATATACACAGTAAGACTCCTTTTTTAAAAATATATTTTTATTATAAAGTTTAGAGAAATGAAAACAATATAAAACTGTGGAGCTGCATTACTAGCTGTCCTGGGCTGCATGTGGCCCACAAGCTGCAGGTTGGACATGCCTGCTTTAATGGTTTTTGACCCATATTAAACATAGTAGTTAGCAGAGCTAATGTTCTTTGGGTGTGCCTGTAATTAACTTAAAAAAATATTGCAGATGTTTAGGTTCTGAAATTAACTATTTGAATTCACACGGGGAGCAAATCTGGCTTGATAGCATCTTGTTAGAAATAGATGTGCTTCAACTGACCACAGCCTTACAATGAACTAATGATGCTGTGTGATATGATTCAGGCACAAAGTGGTGGTAGGCTTGTTCAACATCTGTTTTCAGGACCTCACCTCCAGAGTTGATTCATTAGGCCTGTGGAGAGTCCAGAAGATCTGTTTATTTGATAACCACCTTAGATGATTTCAGTGCAGGTGGGTCAGAGACCACACGTAATATAGATTGCTTTATATGTTGTGTCTTCTGGTGAAATTTGCTATTGGTACTATTCCTTTCAGGGACAGAGGTCAAGGTGGGGATAACCTTGTATTTTCCCTCTAAATAGGATGTTCAGTAGAGGGTGATTATAAAACAGTAATTTCAGATTTTCATAAATGTTTAGGAAGATTGTATAATTATTTGATCATAAAGAGAACTGATCTGGTTTATGTATGTGAACCTCTTAAATATTTGAAGTGATTTGTGATTCCTTTAGAAGTTACGTATGAGAGCCAGGTGTGGTGGCACAGACCTATAATCCCAGCAACTCTGGAAGCAGGAGGAGTACAGGTTTAAGGCCAGCCTGAGCAATTTGGTGAGACCCTGCCTCAAAAAAAAAAAAAAAAAAAAAGGACTGAGGATTAGCTCAGTACACCTCTGTCTAATATATGGTGAGGCTCTGGGTTCAATCTCCAGTACTACCAAAAGTAAATAAATAAGAGGTAAATGCCAAGAAGTTACATATTACGTTAGATAAGAGATGGGGCCAGACTTGGAGAATTCTTGAGATAATTCTTATGACATGTCAGAATTGGTAGTAGTATTCATATGGCTGGAAGTCAAAATAAAGTGCCAGGCTCCATGGTACACATCTATAATTCCAGCGGCTTGGGAGGCTGAAACAAGAGGATTGAGCATTTGAGGCCAGAGGTAGCCTGCACAACTTTGCAAGACCTTGTCTTAAAAAACTAAAAAGAGGCTAGAGGTGTGGCTCAGTGTTAGAGCACTTGCCTACCATGCACAAGGCCCTGGGCTCAATCCCTTGTACTGAAGAGGAGGGAAAAAAAAAAAAGATGTACTTGACTACCACTGACTTAGAGGTAAAATTATGCCCATTCTTGTAATAGGAAATATGAAAAGACATACAGTGGTAGAACCAGGACAGCATTTCAAGAATGGAATAGGAAGTCTATTAAGTGAAGAATTTTTTTTTTTATCTTGGAATAAAGTATGGTGATTATACATTCCAGTTTAGGATAGTCCTAATTTCTTTCTGTTCTTCTGGCATAGTTATGAATAGTGACTTTTTCATTTTGAAAAGTGTCCTGGGTAGATGAAAAATTACACAGTCACCCTAGTGAGAAATGGTATTGTATAAATAACTGACTTCAAATCTGACCCATTTTGAGGTGCAAAAAGAGGAAAGATGAAGTTGGAGGGATTTTGAATTTCTGGTCTTTACCTTGTTAGCTGTTCTTTCTTTTCATGTTCTTATATTTAGGTCGTGGATTTTTATTATTAATTAAAGGGAAGAATCATTATTATTATTATTAGGATATGGGTAAGAATTTTAACTTTGTATTTTTTTCTTTGTTTAGATAATTATTCTACTTAATAAAAGTAAACACAGTGTTTGAGATTAATTTTCTCTTTGGCTCATAGCTGTCTGTCCATTGTTTATTTCATGTTTCCTCATTTTTAGTTTGACAAAAGACTACATATACAAAACTATGTGTCTTAATGGTTTTATAATAGAGCTATGTTTATTTGAATATATGTTGAAAAAACTCAATTTTACTCTTATTCTCTAATGCATTATGGTTTGTGACAATCTGATAATATTAAGGTGAATATGGATATGTAAATTATTTGAGATTGTTTGGAAACTATTTAGAACTTTCAGTAATCATCTTTTTTTGGTAACATCGTCAATATTTACTGATGCACATGAAGTCATTTTATATTATGTCAGTTTTTAGAATCAAGATATTAGTTTATGTAAATACTACTTTTCATAATTGGCTAAACTGTTATTGAGAAATATAGATGCTTACCACTGCAAACTAATGTGCTTACTAATTATTTTAATAATTAGAAATGATTAGCATTTTTTTGAATTGCATGTTGATGGTTTTAATCTATAAAGTTGAATTTTGTTTCTGAACATGGTTGCTTCTTTTAAAAATTGCTTTTGCTGTAGTTATAGAATATAGTTGCTTTCTTCTTCTTTTGGTTATATAGTGTAAGATGTTATCTTTGTATGGCATTAGCGACTGGCCGACCAGACAAATGTAATGCTTAATTAAACCTTGGTTATTGTAGCTTTATTCTGAAGAAAATGTATATTATTTGCTATCTACTGAATTATACATAATATGTGAAAGAAAAGTTATCAGCATATTAACATGATGAGAGTATTTTAAAATCAGAAGACAGGTCTGTTTGAGACTATGTTTTGGTACATCCATACCATTCCCCCTGCCACTCCTCACCCAAGTTGTCAGTGTTTTGTACTAGTATTTTAAAACCTGAGAAAATCTTAGCCTATGTTTTATCTTTTTAAACTTTATCCCAACTGGAAGATACGACCTTTTTACAAATTATATCCTAAGATTTGCCACAGACAATAATTTCATCCTGCATTCATATGCTGTCCTAAAAGTCATTCTGTTATCCTAATCTGCAAAGTATATGTAAGTTTAGAATAATTTCCATGATGGATGGAGGACAAAAAAAAAAAAGCCTCTCAAGTCTCTAATCTTGACAGGTACCCTTTAGAGTAGCAGAGGTGGTCTCTTGTCCTCTCCATGGATGGTCCACTCTATCGTGGCAGCTTCAGGACATGCACAGTTACAGAGAACAGAAGCTGTTCCAAGGAAAACGAAGGTGGTCTTTACTATTCATTTTCCAGTTCAGCTCTTCTTTTCTTCCTCCAGCAGTAATGGTAACAGCAGTAGCTGGAGCAGTCTTGGTTTAGAAGGAGATTTATATGAGGACAATTTATCCTTTCCAACATCAGACAGGTTGGTCCAGTCTAGAAACTTAAAAACTGATGAAATTTTCACCACTAATGCATGAAGTCATATTCTTAAGAGAATTTGGGCCATAGTGCCAATATGTATCAGCCCGCTTTTGTCCTATATTTTAAGATGATTCTGCTTGATAATTTTACATCTAATGAAATGATTCAACTGTGCTAAGATATGACTGACATCTAATTGCAGAATGTGTGACTGTTACGCATGGGGTTGCTCTGCTTGCTATTTTTCATTCTACCAATTATTTCATTAAAAAGAGCTTGCTTCCTACAGGATTTCAGTTGTTTTTTGTTTTTTGTATGTAGTTTTTATTTTATATATAATAAAAGTGTAGGAAAAGTATTTCCAATGTGTTAGAAATATATTAAATGGCACCAGTAGAAGCACTAATATTTCATTATTCACAACAATCTATGATACTCAAATGCTGTATTACTTAAAATCAGAATATTCAGCTTTAAATTATTTTAAATTCAATTTTATTAAGAAATTACTTGGCTCTAAGTATCATGATCAGGTATGAATACTTGGTAATTGATAACTTTAAGCATCCTTTGTAATTCAGATTTTAACATGAAATGATGTGAGAAGCAAAGCTTCCTTTTTATTGTCATTTCTCCCCTTTCTAAATATCATATGTCATAGTGTAACATTCATTCCTTACTACATTTCTAAGAAGTGGTTTTAATACATTACTAATTATGCTCTTTTTTTTTTTGAACTGCTTCTACTATTTTCTTCAAACAGTGATGGGCCAGATGATGATGATGGCAAGCTTGAGGATGATAGAGAAGGTAAATGACAATTGATTTTTCAAAGTGTTTCTTTTCTTATAAGATTCCTTACAAGAGTCTCTATGGTTTTGTTTGTATTGGTGCTTGTTCATAGATAGGCCCTGGGTTATTTATGTAAAATATCATAAATTAAGATATTCTTGAACTAGTTTTCTTTATCTAGTTTCAGATCCTTTGTTGAGCAGTTTGTATTATTTGTCACAGAAGTGAATTACTCATTGGTGTAAAGACTGAAATATTTTTAAAGAATTATTCAGTTATTTGATAAATACATTTTGATAACTTTTATATAAGTATCTTTTTCAGAATGTAAATCTAAACTCCTTATTCATGTTATATGGCATAATTTATTATAATTATAGCATATTATTCTCATAGTATTTTCATTTCAAAACTAGTAACCTTCAGAATTAGTGTTTTATGTTAAACTTCCGTAAATCAAGAGGTAAAAATGAAAAGATATTTGTAAATCTCCCCACAATTCATACTTCCTCCAGTTCTAACCCTATACTCATGTATATATATATTTAAAGAATATATTCACGTTTTCCTTTACTGAAGATAGTCTAAATATGTCAGTACTTGATAGCATTGGTCACAGAGTTTTGGACCATCGTTTGTGGTCTTTAATTCATGTATTAGAATATCTTAGTAAATCAAGAAACTACTGAAATTTAAGCTGAATTTTATTGTATTCAGATAATTGTTGAGTAGCACATTAAATGAAAAATATTTACACTGTTTGATATACCTATTTTTGAACCAGTGAATTTCTTGTTTCTTTAGAAGTAGGCAAACTAAGCACTGGGGATGGCATAGGATGGGGAAGCTGGAGGTCAACCTAGCACTGACAAAAAAAAAGAGGCAAACTGAGAAGATGCTGAAAAGAATTTCTTGACACTTGAGTTTCCAATCACTTTTTATCACCAGTTGTACGTCCTTGTAAATTTAGGGAAGTCATGTACCAGTTTTCAAGCTAAAATCGTCAGACTTCAGATGATCATTAATCTTTTATGTGTTTGTAAATAGACATTCTTCATATAGGACTTCTAGCAGTAAGTTTTTCTCATGAATTACAAAGTCAGGACAGGCCAGTGTTTTTGGAGTTAGTGGTAGGCTAGGTAATGTTTGTTTTATTTTTGTTAACTAAAAAGGGTTAACTTTTTCTATAAAGGTTATATACCTTTCTCCAAGTAACACTGGTGAGCAAAGTTATTTCAAAGGCTATTCATGATATAAATGAATATAGTGAGTATTTCTCTAATGAACTAGGTATTAGTTAACTTTACTGAAGAATGATTAAGAGAAAAGAAGACACAAGTTAATATAAATACAAAATTCATTTTAAAATTTTGCTCTTGATGCTCATTAGGCTGTTAAAGATTTCCTTTGTAAGTAGGTAGAAATCAAGAGGCTAATTACATGTAGATTTTGAGATTTTAGGCAGCTCTTATTATATAGAAAGTTGTAGGCAGCTTACAAGTTTGTTAAATTAGAAGATAGATCAGTGTGGACTTTACAGAAAGACTCAAAATTATGGAATTCTTAAGATAACACACTTCCCCTGCTTTTTTTTTTTTTCCAGTGTTTGTGGTTGCATGATATTAGTCCTTCCCTTTTCACTAGTGGCTAGTAACCTGTGTAAAGAGAGCCATTGAAATTTCAGGCCAGGCAACTAGGATCCCGTAATTGAGGATGGACTGGCAGGGTAGAGAAGTGTTAGGTGATCTAGCTTCCAACCCCAGGAACTCTGCAGGATTTACAAGGTGGCTCAGAGACCATGTTATATGAGGGGAAACCCCAAAAACCCATAATTTATCAAAAATAATGTTTGTTTTTATACATTTAGACTTCAGTCACCTTCAAAGTACTCTCCATTTGATGCAATACACCTATCAAGAATTTTTTTCCATTGCTCAAAAAAGGTCAATTTTGATGACTTTTACTGCTTCCGCCCTGTTTTGTTTCACCTCCTCCACATTGGCAAAATGTTTGCCTTGGAAGGCTTTTCTCATGGGGTAAACCAAAAAAAGTCACAAGGGGTAAGACTGGATGAATAGGGAGGGCTAGGCACAAGGGTCATGCTGATTTTGGTCAAAACCTGCAGAACACTTGGCTCGATGTGGGCAGGTGCATTGTCATCGAAGAACCAGTTCCCTTTTTGCCACAACTTAAGACATTTCTTCTGCAAATCATGACACAGTCTCAAAACTTACAGATAATAAAAGCTTTGGTTGACCATTTGACCTGGAAGAACAAATTCCAAGAGCATAATTCTTCTCACATCAAAGAAACAGATAATTATTTTCATATTTGTTTCAGGCATTTTTTTGGTCTCCACTCATATCTTGATGTCTCATACCTTTTTTTCCCCTGTACTGGAGGTTGAGTCTAGAGCTTTGTGCATCGTAGGCAAGCACTCTGTCACTGAGCTGCACCCTCAGCCTTTTTAAAAAATTTTTTATCTTGAGACCTGATCTTGCTAAGTTATACAGGCTGTCTCTGGTCTTGATCTCGAGGTCCTCCTGCCTCTGCCTCCTGAGTCACAGGGATTACTGGCCTGTGTCACAACATCTGGCTCCAGACTTATTTTTGATTGAGATTTTTATTGGGGAGAGTGAAAAAAGAGGTAATAAATTTATTTTGAGGAATAATATGGTCTAACATTTTAAAATTAAAACTTAGGGACTAGCATAAATTCTAAAAATGATAAGTAGCCGTCTCGAATGCCCTGCAGACAGTGGCAGAAATCCAGGGATATCTATGGACAGTTCCATTACTGGTATGTACTGGCACGAAGTCTGCCAGCATGCCCCAGTTGCTTGCCACTTGTGGGGTGGGGGTACAGGTCTTAGCACTCTGGACTGCTCAGTCATCCTTAAGTAGGAGAATTAAACACATAATAACGGTCCATGTTAGTTTTGCAGTTAGCTGCAATTTAGCCCTCTTTATGTTGAATGCCTCATTCTCATTATACAGGAATATAAATTTGAGAGCAGCATCTTTTTTTGTACTAAACCTGTGCCAGGTAATTCCCTGGTCTAGCTTTTAGGATACAAGTTATTGCATGTGACATTCCCACCTCCCCTCTCCCCCATTTTGCCTAAAAAATGAAGTATTTAAGAGTATGGAGTCAGACTGCCTGTGTTCATACCTGGGCTGGCCATTTCCCACTGTAAGACTCTTGGTGGGCCTGAAAACTCTCACCTGTGAACTAAAGATGACAATACTTCCTGCTTGTGAAGATTAAAGTAGTTTGTATGCATAAAGAGCTTACAATAATACCTAGGATGTAATATGTGTTATACAGGTATTTGCTGCTGTTCTTTATTTGAGGTTTAAATTTTTGTATTAAATTTTTATTTTGATTACAGTGTTAGCTTTATAGTTTTATTTTCTCTCATTTTACCTGGGTTCCCTAATTTGACACAAGTTATGGCATTTGTAGAACCTGAATCCAGTATTTAGAAACAGTTTATATTTGTGCTATCAATAAATGATCCAAGTTATCTCTATGTTTTAGCATTCTTTCCCTTTAAAGAAATGTTTTAGTTGGTGTTATGAAATGGTTAGAAAAGCTTCCATTGGGATCTTAAGAAAAGGAAAATATTTGTGTGTACTTAGAAACCAGTGTTGAATTGATGAATTTTATTTCATATTGTTTAAATTTAACTATTAGGTTTGGAGCAAGATGGAAAAACTCTGCTAATTACAAATTTTGACATAGAGCCATGCACAATAGACCCCCAGCTAAGGATTATTCTTCAGTGGCTCGTTGCCTCTGAGGCTGAAGTTGCAGAACTTTATTTTCATGACTCTACAAAAAAGGACTTTATACTAGTAAGTACCTACCTTTTCTAGTGGTTGTGAGGATAAATTGCACAGTAGACAATGTTCTTATTATGTTGTTGGTCTAGTAAGATGCCTGTTTATGCCAGAATAGTTGATGCTGAGGCTGTGTGTCTCACAATTGGCGTCCAGATGTCCAGTCGTGTAACCTTGGGGAAGTTAACAGTCTAACTCTGGTTCCTTTGTTGCACTATGGCAATGTGAGTATAGAATCTATCTTACAGGGTCTATGAAAATTAAATATAATACTATGGAAAACAGAATACTTAGCCTAATGCTTGGCATGCACAAAGCCCTCAAAGTTAGATGTAATTAATAAACATTTTATATGTTCTTATGAAAAGATTGAGTTAGTCTCTGTATTTAGTTGATTTGTAATTATACTTAATAAGGGTCTTTCTCCAACAGTTCACCTTCACTCATATGGGAAGCTGGCATAATTAAAAGCCAATAAATGTTTCTTACTGTGTGCCAGGCACTTTGTTATGCAATATTTTCAATTTACAGTCTTAAGGTTTTTTTTCCCCCATAATTGTTTTTATGAAAACCTTAGGTTAATCTTATCACAGAGTATAAAATAATCCTGTGAATAACCAATGTAGATTGATCAATAGTAATAAAAAAGGAACACTCAGTAATCTGTTGTACATAGAGTCGCTATGAGTCAGACTCGACTCAACGGCACCTAACAACAATAACAACAACAAATTCTGGTTCAGAATTTACAAAAAATATTACTGAAAGAAATATATTAAAAGACTGGACTTTTTCAGTTTAGTTTCTGTTTGGAGCAAAAATAGAAAATCAGTCAGAAAGGGCTGCAAAAGAGCTGTGTGGGAAGTGAACTGTCAAGGGGAAAGAATGAGTAGGGGAATTTTGAGAACTGAGCTGAGGGGGGCAAATACTTCTGAGAGTGATTTAGTCTTGGATAAAGTGAGGTATATGGAAGACCTTATCTCGAGCTGAAAATGATGGTAGTTGGGTAGGAGACCTACTCACTATGTAACCCAGCCCAGGGGATCTTTGCTTGATTGAGTGAAATGGGATGCTTAAATGTGGATGCCAATGCCTTTTTATGTTTATAACTTATTTTAGCCATATGGCTGGCTAGCTTGCTTGCTTGCTTGCTTGCTTATTTATTTATTTATTTATTTATTTATTTATTTATTTATTTATTTATTGGTACTTACAGGTTGAACCCAGGGTTTTGCACACACTTTCCAAGTGTTCTACCACTGGACTGCACCCCTAGCCCATTTTTTATTTTTTATTTTGAGTCAAGGTCTCACTAAGTTACACAGGCTACCTCTGACCTCAAAGTCATGATTCTCCTGCCTCAGCTTCCCTAGTCACTGGGATTACAGGTATGCACCTTTGGGCTTGGCCATGTATGGATGATTTTAAATAATCACCCTTATTGACCATGTCTGGCTAGAACCCCACAGGGCTTCTGGGAAGCTGTGAAGCAGTTAAGAGGCAAATACAGACTATCTTTGGTGATAATGAGGATAATAGAAATATTTTATTTTGTGTCTTTCTGGATAAGATACTGTTAGCTCTGACATTTTCACTATTAAACAGAACAAACAAGCATTATTACCACAACCGTAACAGAAGATGAACGATGATTGTATAGAAGAAAGAAAATATAAAAGTATATTTACTTAAGTGAGAAAAGATAAAATTGATTAAAATTTAAAACTTTTGGCCAGGTATAGTGGTGCATGTCTATAATCTCAGCATACAGGAGGATCGAGAGTTTCAGGCCAGCCCGAACTCTTTAGTGAGACCCTTTCTCAAAAAACAAAAAAACCTTTTGTACTTCAAAGGACACTGTCAACAAAGTAAAAAGACAACCCACAGAATGAGAGAAAATATTTGAAAATTGTCAGTTTGATAAAGGTCTTATACTTCGCCTATATAAAGAACTGTTATAACTTAAAAATAAAAAGGCAGATAATCCAATTTAAAAATGGGGGAAGAACCTGAATCATCATCGTATATCAAGAAGATATACAAATAACAAATAAGTGCACAAAAGATGTTTAGCCTCATTAACTATTAGGGAAATGCAAATCAAAACCACTATGAGCTTCACACCCATCAGGATGACTATAATAAAAAAATAACAAGTATTGGCAAGAATGTGGGAAAATTGGATCCTTCATGTGTTCCTTATGAGAATCTAAAATGGTGCAGCTGCTTTGGAAAACATTTTGACAGTTCCTCAAAAAGTTAAGTATGATATTATCATGTAACCCAGCATTTCTACTTGTAGGCATATACCCAAGAGAAGTGAAAACATATATCCACACAAAAACTTGTGCGCAAATGTCCATGGCAACATTATTCATAATAGATGAAAAGTGGGAATGCTCTAGATGTCCATCAGCTCATGAGTAGCTAAGGAAAACATGGTATATCCATGCAGTGGAGTTTTATTTGTCAGTAGAAGGTAGTAAAGTACTGAAACATGCTACACCTTGGAAGAACCTTGAAAAAACTGTGCTAAGTGAAAGAAGGTGGTTCCAAAAGACAAGGCACAGATCTTATGATTCTTTGTATAGAAATGTCCAAAACAGGCAAATCTACAGAGACCAAAAGGAAATTAATGGTTGACTAGAGATGAAGGAGTTGGGGAGAAATGGAGAGTGATTTCTGATGGATGTGGGCTTTTCTTGTGAGGTGATGAGAAAAAATCTTCTAATATTGATTGTGGTGATGGTTACATTCAACTTGGTGATTTTACTAAAACAATTGCATGCGAATTATGTCACAATAAAGCTGTTTTTTTTTTTTTACAAAAGACTAAGCATATTTACTGTATAAAAAGTTTTTCAGAATTTAACTTACAGATGTTTCAAAACATAAGAACTTTTGCAGAGCTAAATAGACAAAAAAGTGAATGAAATCATGTTCTGACTGGCCACAGTAGAATTTACTTAAACCTGTATTTATTTACTTTTTTGGTTGTTTTTTGATGAAACATTAACATTTCTTAATTTAGCCATATTTCTGTTGAGGCTAGAGTGTGTATTCCAGACAAAAACCACATTATATGTTGTGGAAGGAAAATCCATATTCTTTTATTAAGTTTGACTTTGTCTTTATTATTTTATGTTCCTAGTTAAGGGTGTGGCAGATCTGTCTAGTGAGGTGAAGAACTTCCTGTAGAAATTTAGCATCTGCACTCCCACACAGACTGTCCAGTGGGTGAGGTTTGTGGAGTTCTGTTGCCAGCAATCCCAAAGTGTCCTTCTGTGGAGAAGATGTGTTTATAAAGGGCAGGATGAGAAAATGTTTAATTTCGGTAAAGGGGTGGTGGTTTAGGGGAGAAGACCTTGTTCTAACTGGGAAAGAATATTTACTTGAAAAGAGCAGGATTTTCAGCTTTCCCTGATGATAAAAATGAAAACTTTATTGCTATAAAATTGTTTTCTGTTAATTTTTGACATATTTGTCTCTCTTAGCTTTCAAAACAATTACAAGAAAAAGGATGGAAAGTGGGAGACCTGCTGCAGGCTGTGCTTAAATACTATGAAGTGGTAGAAAAAACTTCGAGTGAAGAGAGATGCAAGTCGCTGTTTGATTGGCTCTTGGACAGTGCATAGAACAAACTCCAAACCAGTATATTTTATTATTTGTTTTGGGAGGGGAAGAAACAAATATGTTTAGGATAAAATTCAAATAGTGAATATTAACATTTTAAGTGAATTGGGAGGAAAGTAAATGCAACTTTTTCAGTGCTTTCTGTCATCACAGTGTATATAGTTCATACTTTTGTAATCTGTGTCAAAATATTATCTTCACTTACTCTTCAGTATACGT
The DNA here is from genome assembly GCA_007922755.1 of Pedetes capensis. Taxonomy (NCBI): domain Eukaryota; kingdom Metazoa; phylum Chordata; class Mammalia; order Rodentia; family Pedetidae; genus Pedetes; species Pedetes capensis. The sequence continues at coordinate 22,244 of VMDO01003688.1, read as the reverse complement.
GTGTAGTGTGTTAAGACCTTAAGAACATGTATTTGAAGGAAAGTCTAACAGTAAACTTTTCAGGGGCATTGTCTGACAGCATTCTTTTTGGATTCAGGTAGTGCTGCTTAAAACTTCACTGAGGTGGCTAGGGAGAGGTTCCAGTGATAAAGTTATAGTTTTGCTCCATTGCAAACAGTTGATAATTGACTAATAACTCACCTGACATCAAAAAATAAGAGTGAGACTGGTTATTTGTTTCTGATAGTTTTTTAGTTTTTTGTCTTGTTTTTGAAAATCAATTTTTTATTCCCATAGTTCAGCCATTGGTAGCTTCTGTTGGTAACTTTTTGATCCCCCTAGACTGTTTAATTTCTTGACAGAAACATTAGTGATAAGTGATAGTTTTTCCAGCCTTCCATCAAATGACATTATTTGCTAATGCTGCCAGTTGCTCTGGCATGAGAGTGAGTTGAGTGAGTCAGAGAGGGAGAAAGAGTGCACAAGCACATGCTTGTGTGTAAAGGAGAACTTTAACCTTGCCACTGGTTTGTTTCCTGCCTTATTTTACCATTTTCTTAGTTAGAAACCCACTATAACATTAAAAAGGTGCTTTAAAATAAAAAGTCTGTAAAGATTGTGCAGTAAGCATTTTTATTTGCCTTTTTGACTTATCATATCAGTGAAAATTCCAGTTGCAAAACACATTGACATTTTAAAAATTAATATAAATGTGGAAGTGCGTTCAGAGGAGCCTAATGATGGTTTTCATTGTTGGATTTTTGAAAACACTTCCTCCTTTATCAAGAATAATTTTTTTTTTCTAGAAAAATTGGAGTTCCCCTCTCCCCAATGAAATACATCTGCGCTATTTTATAAAACTCTCTGGCACGATCTTTCCAGCCTTTATATTTCCTACTGCTTTGTCTTTAGAAACTGAAAGTTGACATGACTAAGAGGACCAAGATTGTGTCTTGGTTTTGTATTTGTGGGTCTATGTATGCGAGTTTTGCTAATTTTTGTAATGTAGGGTAAATAACTTTTTGTGGGGGTTTTGATTTTGCTCCATTATGTTTTCTTTTTTCCTGAGCACTGACTGTTCTAGCAGCTGCACAAAATGTAGAAGACACAGCACCTACCAGGGAGAAGGGAGTCAGGGTACTTACATTAATTCAAAGCAACAATTATGGTAGACAACTATGTTTTATTGTGCTGAGATTCAAATTTCCTTAGAAAAATGCAAAAAACTTTTTAAATATCTGGAGGTTATATTATTGTAAGCTTTGGTTTTCCTCAATTTAAGGAAGAGACGTAGGGCAAACCTTAAACAGATTTTCTTAGATTTTCCTAAAGTTTCTTCAAGTATTTTTCAAGGTGAAAAAATGTGGGAAATGTATAAATAGAATTGTTTCTACCTTTAGCTTTTCAGAACATGAGATGCAGCAGTGCCAGCCTGGATTTTAAACATTAAAACCAGGAATGTTCGTTTGCTCTTGTTAATTGTAAGGTAGATTAATTCATCATCAAGTTTAGATTGCATTTTTATAAGTAACTATCAAATTGTATATTTAGTAATTTGAGTATATGTATGGTTTTCATGAACAGCAAAACTTAGTACCAAATTTCTTTTCAATGAACATGTCAGTATATCAGTTTTGTAAAACTTTGTGTTTGAAAATGCTTATGTTTATTTCTGTCAATGGTATAATCATTTTGAGGTAAAGTTTTCCTCATATTCTTATTTCCTTTGCATTTTTCTGGAGCTGTGCTGGGTTCAGAGTTTCCTTATTTAACCACTACCTAATGACAAAACAGTCCTTAGATATTTGCATGCATGGGAACAGTCATAGTGAAACTCTCCCTTTACATCAATTCAGTGCAGGGGCATAAAGGAGAATATTAAGTATTGGCAGATGTGAAAAGAAGTGTGTTACATTTATATAGAGGGAACACGTTTGAGTCTAGAGTGTTATCTTTTAATCAAGTACAATTGAAACTTAACTTCCTTTAAAGGCACTTCGTGATTTTTCCAAAAACATTCTAGATCTGTTTTGTTGCTCATCTTTCATACAAGCTGTCTTGGAGACAGCCCTGTCTTATTTGTTACAAATCTGCTTGACATTTATATTGTAACATTGTAATAATACCAGTTTGTACATTTTGGTCCTAAAGAAGTAAGTCTTATTGAGAACTGTTAAAATCGTGATGTGCAGTGAGCTGAATTCTGCTTACCCATTTAAAAACCATTGTGCAATCTGAGGAAAGAAAGTGAAATCTCTGAGAAAGGTTTTCAGAGCATTATTTCAGACTGGCAATAGCTATTGGGTGGTTTGATATGATTTAATGGCATTATAACAACCTTTCAGATTATTCACTCAGTGAACATATGTGATATCTTTATACTTTGAACAATGTTCCTCTTATCCTTTCAGATATTTGATGTGAATTAACTCAATTTATAGTACTTTAATTCTGCTTAAATAAGAGTTTTATTTTTCTGGTAGGAGAATTTAATTATTAAATACACTATGTGTAAAGTGAAAACTAGTTTACCGATTTGACATTAGGTGACTGACATTAGTGCACATTCCCCAAAGGCAAGGTTTGTTTTTAATTCTTTAATTTTTTTTTCAGAACTGGGTTGTTGAACCCAGGGCCTCACACTTGCTTTTTGTAAGTGCTCAACCACTGAGCCACACCCCTGGCCTATTTTTTATTTAGTATTTTGAGATGAGGTCTCTCTAAATTACATGGGCACTCTCTCTGGCCTTGAACTTGCTATCCTTCTGCCTCTGCCTCCCGAGGCATGCACCACCACGCCTGGCTTCAAATGCAAAATTTGCTCTTCATTCATTGTCAGAGTCCAGATTCAAATGTCTACTTAATTATTTAGCTAGTATTATTATTCCACAGTACCTATCACCAATTTGCCATCGGTGTATCACTTTATATTTCATGTTTTTCGAAGAACACTTTACACAGAACTTAAAAAGTGATGTGTCCATACTAAGTGGGTAGGGAAAATGCTTTCCACTTAAAACCTTGTCCACCTGTCACCAGCACCAGAGAATTAAGAGCATCAGTGAGGATTAGAAAAATTGTACTATCAAGGGAAATGCAATTTTTTCGTCATTTTTCAGCCAGAACCCTGCAGGTTACTTGTTTACTGTATTCCTGCTCTGAAGATGCAGATGCAGTGTTAGTCACTCTTGCCACTTTATTTATTTATTTTTTAAATCATTCATGTACATTCCTTTCATATAGTTAGAGTTGTAGTTCTAGAAGTTCTTGTTTTGGTTTTGTTGTGATATTTGAATACTATTTAATACAAGATTTTAATATTGCTGGATTTGCTACCTTTGGTTACTTGCGCAGTGTTAAAAGTAATCCACATTCTTGTTTAATTACCAGATATATAGCAAAAGCAGCTTTGAGTAATTATAGCTGTTTCTTTGGCTGTGCTCAGTTAGTACATTAAGATCTTGTACTGTGTAACAGTAATGTTTTTTGCTCTTCAGTATTTAATGTTCACTTACCATAATATGGACTGCAGGATGCACTAAAATTTTGTTTTAGCAGTGGCTCAAAAAAGTTTCAGAAATTACTTTTGTAATAATTTGCAATTGTTCTTTTCTCTTATAATTGTTTAAGTCTGTGATCTTTCCTCTCCTAACAAAGAATTCCTCAATAAATTTAAGAAATGCCTATCCTTGGTTTTCATTCTGTAACATCTAGTTAATTTCGCTATGCTCAACTAAAACAAAGGGATATAAGGCTGCTATGATAGAAGACAAAACCACTCATTAGAATACCAGAAAGGATCTAGATTTTAATGAGGCATTTTTATGAAGAGAAGAAATGAATGATCATAGATTCCTAATGTTTGGAAAATGTATCCTTAAGATTTGTGTTTAATAGATCATTAAATATCTGGAAGTTTGTGCTGTGTTGTGTCATAGACCATTTCATGTATAACTTTTTTTGTTGTCTTTTTGAGACAAAGTCTATCTAGGTAGCCCTGGCTGACTTCAAACTCATGATCCTGCTGCTTCAGCCTCCAGAATGCGAGATTACTGACGTGTGCCACTTTGCTCAGGATTCCATGTATAGTCTTTATATATAGGCTTGGGGTGAAGATTTTGTTGGAATATGCTGATCAGGGGTATCAGAGCATTACTGAGCATTACATAGTAACCATATTTAAGGCTAATATTCAAACAAATAATGAGAGGGGCAGACAATGGACTTTGAGTCTATTTCTTCTTCTGTTTATCCTTTGAACCATGGTCATCCAAAGGTGGCATGATTCTCTGTTTACATAATGCCTTTCTACAACTGTAGGCTTAAATATTTTCCTGGAAACACTATATATTTATGAATTTCTTAATACAAAGTTCTTCCTCTGTTGCTTATATAAAATTATATCCCAGGGCTTCTAAATATATGAGAACTGATGCTAAGGGTTTAAAATGCTGTGAGTTTCTGAAGAATCACAATGGAAATATTGGGGAAAAAAAGAGAAGCTGCCAAAACTATTATCTGCAATCAGCCTCTTCCTTCCTTCCTTCCTTCCTTCCTTCCTTCCTTCCTTCCTTCCTTCCTTCTTTCCTGCTGGAGATCGAACCCAGGGCCTCATGTATGCCTAGCAGAGGCTACCACTTAACTGTATCCCCAGCCTTCTTCACTGCTCTTGAACCCTGAGAAGCCATGACTTTCAGGAGGACAGGCCCTTGATTGAGTGTCCAAGTCTGCAGTTGATATAGAAGTGGTGAGATAAGAGCAAGTTTGTTGAGTTGACAATCAGATGCAATAAGGCGTCAGTAGACCCAAATGGCTAAGTGCTCTAACAAGGTGGGACCAAATACAAAGTCTTGCACAAGCAGAGTGGTGGCAGTTGAGAAACTCTCAAAACTGGAGACACATGATATAACTTAAAGAACACTTAGACATCTTAGTCAGTTCTCACTTGCACATACCAAGGAAGTGTGGTTTATTTTGCCACAGGAGTTGAATCCAGGGCATGGCAGGTAAGTCTTGCTTGAGCCCTGTGCTTTCAAATCATGCCTGGAGTATTGTATTTAGTCTCCAATACCATTTTGCAAAAGACAGAGGTAAATTGAACCATCCACATCTATGCTTGTCCGATGTGGAGAAGGAGCTAAAACTCTGTCCATTGACTTGTCACTAAGAGACGAAAAGGGTGTTGGTCTGAAGAAGGAGAAATGTGGAGGTGACTTCAAAAGTAGCATTAAATGCATGGAGGGCTTTTTGTGGAGGCAGATTGAGACTTGTAGTACTAGAGGAGGAGTAAGGACCAATGGGTAGGGATTAGTGATGGGTTTCACCTTGTGCCCTCACAATTGGTGGTGGTGGTTAGGTGCTGTCAAATCAGTGTGCGACTCACAGTGACCCTATGTACAACAGGCGAAACAGTATTGTCAGTGCCTCTCTGCTATTCATAGGGTTTCCAATGGCTGATTGTTTTTTTGGGAATGGGTTACTGGGTCCTTCTCCCAAAACCATAGTATCTGGTGTTCCCAGGCAGTCTCCCATCAAAGTGCTAACCAGGCCTGACCCTGCTTAGCTTCTGAGATCTGACAGGATTGGATGTCACAGTGGTACGGCTGCAGGTAAAATTGGAGATGTACAGAAATGGACTAGCCCCCTCCCTACTGGCTTGAGTGCTAGCTGATCACTTCTGAAGGTTTTGGTAAGAAATCCAAACAGCTGATAACTTTGGATTAGGTGGACTTTATGTTCAAATATGTCTTTTGCCATATACTTTTTTTCAGCAGTGGTTTAATAAAGTTTTTAAGATCAGCGGCTCTGGGGTCAAAAGAACATGATTCCAAATCTTGGAGCAAAGGCCTTGGATGATGGTATCTCTTCCAAAGGGATTTTTCATTTGCTCCTTACAGAAGCCTGGGGTAAAGCTAGTATTAGAGCACCTTAATTTAAAATCAAGCATTGACATTTTCTGGATCATTCCAGTGCCTTGACATTGTGCTGCACATCCAGGCCAGCACCTGTGTTTAATGTGCATCCCCCTTGGACTTAACAACTGGAAGAGCAGGTGGCTTATGAAAATCCCTTTGTTGGGAGAGGAGGGGATTCACTCTTGCTTTTCTAGCCCTATGAGGCTGTCAAACTACTGCTCTACCACGGTTTTCTCTTCAGGTTTGGAAAATATTCTTAAGATAAAAATTGACTTTGAGTGCTGGGGTTACCTACTGGGGTTCTTCAATGTTTTGTTAGCTCTTTCATCCTTTTAAGATGTTTTAATGTTTTATCCAAATTTCCATCCCAGATAATCACTTTTAATGTTTTAATTTACATATGAGACTGACTTTCTTTCCCTTTCCCCTCCCCTCCCCTCCCCTCCCTTACCCTCCCTTACTCTCCCTTCCTTTCCCCTCTTTCCCTTCCTCCCTCACTCCCTCTTTCCCTCCCTCCATGTGATTTACCAGGGGTTTAGCTCAGTTGGTACATAGCTGCTCTGCACTTTAAGGACCCAGGTTCAGTGCCCCGTATCCCCCAAATGGAAGAAGGATATGGCAGTCCACTCTTGAAACAATCAGCCATTGAAAACCCTGTAAGGGTCACTGTGAGTCAGACACAACTTGATGGCATCTAGCAACAACACCTTTTTTATTTTCTTTTACAGTTTTCATTTGCCTCATGGTAATAAATTCCAAAAGGTATACAAATGCAGTAAGTGGCCCTCTCACTGTCTCCAGATACCAAGTGTCCCCTCAGAGACAACCACCTTTATTAGTTTCTGCTACACCAACATTGTTCTATATAGATTTCAGAACTTGGGCTGACTATTGTAACTTATAGTTGAATATGAATTTGAAAGTGGGAGAAAACAGGAAATGAAATGATGGCCATACCCATTTAGTCAGGCTAGTGGCTACTTTATCCTGCAGCCATACCACTGTGGCATCCAATCCCATCAGATCTCAGAAGCCAAGCAGGGTCAGGCCTGGTTAGTATTTGAATGGGAGACCGTGTGGGAACACCAGGTACTGTAGGCTTGGGAGAAGGACCGGGCAACCCACTCCCAAAAACCAATCAGCCATTGAAAATCCTATGAACAGCAGAGAAGCATGACAGTAGTGTTTCACCTGTTGTACGTAGGGTCACTATGAGTCAGACACTGACTCAGTGGCACCTGACTACAATAAGGGCTACTTTGAGGGAGAGGGATATATGAGAAGTGCCTGTGGTACTGACAGTATTGCTGCGCTTGACTTGGATGGTAGTTAAACTGTCCGTATGGATTTTGTGCAATTCTGTGTATACATTTCATTTAACACACACACATGCAATATTTAAGAAACAATTACAAAACTGATCATCTTAAAAATAATCAGAGATAACAGATACAAAACATTACCTGCAAAACGAAATTGACTCATAGGAGTGTATTCAAAAAGCAGTAAATTAGTATCTTCAAAGTGCAGGTTTACAAAGGTCAAGAATAAATTGGCCATGGTGGTATATCCCTGTAATCACAGAATGTGAGAGGCTGAGGCAGGAGGACTGTGAGATTGAGGCTAGCCTGAGCTACATAGTGAGACTATGTCTCAGAATAAAGTAAAAAGGGGATAGGGTTGTTTGCTTAGTGGCAGAGCACTTTTCTAGCATGCATGAAATCCTAGGATCAATTTCCAGTACTAAAAAAAATTCTAGAGTTTCTCAGTTTTCAAGAGTGAATGCAAATTTAAGGTAATTTTTAATAGATTGATAGAGTTTACAATGAACTGTGCAAAAAAAAAAAAAAAAAAACTAAAGGATAAAGTACTTTTGTAAGAAGGAAATTGAGCTCATAAGGAAATAGTAACGAAACAGTGTTTAAGATGATAACTAACATAGGAAATGAGAAAGTGACCACCTAAGTGCAATGTATGTTCATGTAGTAATTCCTGTGTACTGTCTAAGGCAAGCCTATCATTGACTCCAACATTAACATTGTCATTAACAAGTACTCGTAATTTTCATGTGAGAAATTCAGGCTTTGAGATTGAGTTTCTTGCCTGCTGGGCATGGTGGTAATGAATGCCCAGGGTTGTCAGTCTTCAAAGCCCATGGGCGGCCTGTTATACTATACTGTACCATCATATTTATTTTAAAACAAAATGATGAAAAGATAATTAAAGTCACTACTAAGAACACAGATGGCAACTATTTACATGTTGCAAGTACTCCCTTCTATTTCTTCCTCCCATGTTTATATTTTATACAATTGAGATTTCTCTTAATCCATAAAGATTTGTTAAAAACATCTTAAAAACCTCATGCTGACCTTTGGGCTTTCCAGTTTTGGTGTTTGATTAATCATGTTACTCTCATGGCTGGAAATATCTTAGGGCTCTTTGTTCTGACTGTTATATCGTTTGTATTATCTTTGCTTTGAGCTTCAAGTAGTCTTTACAAGGTATGAATTTTAAGTAGATCATTTCAGAAGGACAGTACATTAAAAAAAAAAAAGTTTCAGTGTTGGCATCCAGAAGCCAGGCAAAGTATTTATTATCTCAACTTAACTATGGTTTTCCTCTCTCCTGGCCTTCATTCATAATCTGCTTGCTAGAGCTGCCAGCAATAGAAGTTGTTTTTGTGTGTGGACTCCATGTCTCTCAGAACCTGATGTGAAGAAAAAGTTACAGAAAGAACAGACGTCCCTTCCAAAGCTCTCGCCCCCACTGCCAGTCACTGAGGGACTTTCTCATTTCCTTCCTCTCATTTCCTCCTTCTCATTTCCAATCAACTCTATGTAAAATCCAGTTTATCTTGCCCCAGCAAACACGCAGCTCCTCCTGTATACTCTCCAATATGTTATTTAGCCATTCAGATTTAACACCTTTGAGTAATCTCTTAGTTATCTTTGATCTCTTCCTCTCTGAGAGAGGAAGTAGGGGGAGTGATACAGGAGAAGGAGAGTTGGCAGATGAAGGGGAGCAGAAAAAGTGAAGTGTTAAAAGATGTTTAGGAAAGCTTGTCATAGAATGTGATGTGACCCCATACTCCATAGCCATCAGAGAAAGTAAAGATCTGCTTTGCCTCTTGGTTTTGAATCATCTATATGTTTACAATCATTACTATTTTATTGATTTGATGCAGTGTGCCGGGTCTAGAAAAAGATGGTTTAGTAATATCCAGATGATAGGAATCACCAAGACATTAGTCCCACTTCATGATTAAATAGTCTATAAGTTGAATAGCCCAATCAATCAGCTCGCTTACTGACTTCCATTTTTACTTGTGTGGCAGATGATGCAGGGGAGAGAAAAGCTAAGTGTGTTAGGGTTCTCCAGAGAAACAGAACTGCTAAGGTGTGTGGATGTGTATTTGTCTATTTTACTGAGCAATTGACTGATTTTAAGGAAGTAGCTCATGCTTTCTGAAGCCTCCCCCGTGTGTCTATCAGCTTGTCATGCTGTGGGGGCTTGCATGTTGCTGTGATGCTGAAAGCTATGCCACCAGTATTTTGATACCAGCAGGGCTACCCATGGGCAGATTTCAGCTGAACTGTCAGACTAAGACAGATTATGGAGAAGAACGTGGCAGCCTGCTCCCGAAACAATTAGCCATTGAAAACCTCAGAGAGTACAGAGAAGCACTCTACCAACTGAGCTAAACCCCAGCACTAGCATTATTCATAATAGCACCCAAATTGTAAACAACTCCAATGTCAATCAACTGATGAATGGATAAACAAAATGTGGTTTATCTATACCGTTGTTAGGTGCCATTGAGACCAGTCTGACTCATAGAGACCCTTACAGGGTTTTCAATGGCTGATTGTTTCTGGAATGGATTGCCATGTCCTCCCATTTTTGTGGTGCTGGGGATTGAACCCAGGTCCTCAGTGTGGAGCAGCACTCTATCAACAGAACTAAACCCTAACCCCATTATCTGTACTATGAACCTTTAAAAAGAATAAAGTACAGATGCATGCTACAACATGACAGAGCCTTGAAGACAATATGTTAACTGTAAGAAGCCAGACAGAAGAGATCAAATGTTATATGATTTCATATGTGTCATGTTTAGAATAAGCAAATAGCAACCCAGAACCCTGGTTAGTAGTTGCCAGGGGTTGGGGGAAGAGGAGAATGAGGAGTGACTGCTAATGGGTTTCCTTTGGAGTGATGACATAATTCTAGAATTTGATCTAGTGGTGATATTTACCCAACTGTCTGAATATACTACAACCACCGAATTGTATACTTTAAAAGGATGAATCTTGTGGTATGTATATTATGTCCAATAAATCTTATAAAATATGAACTGGAAAATACTTCTAAAAGTTTCTTGAAAGATGGAAATTTTAAAAATTGAAATGAAAGATTTAGCAGTTGGGTTTTACAGCAGATTAGACACAGCTGAGGGATAATTAGTGAACAGGAAAAAATTATCTAGAATGCATCTTATACGTTGAACAATGAGAGATGAAAGAAGGTTTAAGTGACCTTGAAGGAAAAGGGATCTATCATGTCTAGTAAGTATAGAAGGAAAAGAGAGAGAATGGGGCCTAATTAATATTTGAAAAGATAATTGCTAGAAATCCTCCAGAAATGAAAGATAACCATCCACAGACTCAAGAAACTTAACAATTCTGAAGCAATAACAGAATACTTACTAAACTTTCTAGGGAGAGCTATGCCTGCAGTGGGACCACCGTGGCATCCAATCCCATTAGATCTTGGAAACTTAGCAGGTTAGTACTTAGATGGGAGATCGCCTGGGAAAACTGGGTGCTGTAGGCTTGGGAGAAGGACCTGGCAACTCACTCCCCAAAAAAACCAATCAGCCATTGAAAAACTAATGAATAGCAGAGAAGCACTGACAATAGTGCCAGGCCTGGCACAGCGTTGGGTAGTGTTTCATTTGATGTACGTAGGATCTCTATGAGTTGGACCCGACTTGACGGTATCTAACAACACTGCAGGGTCCAATCCCATCAGATCTCAGAAGCTAAGCAGGATCAGGCCTGGTTAGTACTTGGATGGGAGACTGCCTGGGAAAACCCTATGAATAGCAGAGAAGCACTGACAGTAGTGTTTCATCTGTTGTATATAGGGTCACTGTGAGTGGACACTGACTCAACGGCACCTAACAACAACAGGAAGAGCAACCACGATAGGGAATGCTGTTCATGTATCTGTCTACTTTTCTAGGCTATTCAATGAACAAGCTAAAATTTCTTCAGTGATCAGTAAAAGAATGGAAATGTGTATATTCAAAATTAGTAGAGGAAAAAGCAAAAATTAGCACTGAAACAAGATGGTAGATGTAAATCCCATTCCCCTCATTCCTTGCACATGGCTGTGGGTGCTTTCCTCAATTAAATTCCTACACAGGAATGTTTGAGTCTGTGCTCAGGGCAACCTAACCTCCAAGTGATGGAAATAAGGACAACTCCTCTGGAAAATGGGCATTACTTTGTTAAGTTGGGCATGTGTGTCCCCTGTGACAACAATTTTGCTATTAGATATAAACTTTCAGGGAAATATTGCATATATACCAAGGGGTATATACAAAAATGTAGAGGAATTTTTCCTGACAGGAAAACGTTAGACCCAACAAAAATGCTTATCAACAGTAGGCTAGATTCATAAGTAAATTGTGATAGTTGGCTTTCCATATCTGTGGGTTCTGCATCTGAGGATTTAACCAAGAGTAGATGTAAAATATTTGAAAAAATTCATGTCTGTGCTTAACCTATAGACTTTTTCTTGTCATTGTTTCCTACACAATACAGTAAAGCAGTTATTTACATTGTATTTACATTGTATTGGATAATACAAGTAACCTAGAGAGGACTTAAAGAATATAGGAGGATGTGTACAGGTTATATGCAAATTCCATGCCATTTTATATAAAAAGGACTTAAGCCTGCTCAGATTCTGGTATCCACAGGGGGTCCTGGAACCAATCCCTCATGGATACCAGAGAACAACTATTTGTCTGATGAAATTTTATAACTGTATAATGAAAAAGAACTACAATTACATTCACATGGGTGCATTGTAAAAATGTAAGAGCAAAAATAAAGTCATAGAAGGATTCAAAAAAGTGAGTGTGCTTTGATAAGGCTTGAAAATAGAATTAAACATGTTGGGGAGAGAGACACATGTATACATACATGCACACATTCACACAACCCTTTGTGTGTGTATACATACATATATATATATATGAATATATCACTATAAAAATGTTAAGGGAATGATTAATACAGAATTCAGGATAGTCAACTACCTGTAGAGATGGGAGGAGGGAGGAGGATGCAGGGTTCAATCCAGACTTCTAAGGTACCAGTAATAAACTAGTTACAAATGATGTGTCCCTGGATGCTTATTTTCCTCTTCAAATTATGCACAGCCTTTGTATAACATTTGTAAAATATATTTCACAATAGAAAATCTACTTAAAACGTTTAATAACAAGATTTGTTTAAAAAGGTCATGAGTATATTAGGTAGTTTCTGAAATGTTTGTAAAAGAACTGTTGAAGAGAAATAATAATTAAGCACTACTGAAGATGTTGTTGTTGTTAGATGCCTCGAGTCTTGCCTGACTCAGTGACCCTTATAGGGTTTTCAGTGGCTGGTTGTTTCTAGATTGCCTCCGGAGTGAAGTGCCTTATCCTCCTCCCATTTTTGTAGTGCTGGGAATTGAATCGGGACCTCAGAGACTGCAGAGCCTTGCTCTACCAACTGAGCTAAATATTGAAAACTGCCCGAGGCGTCTCTGTATTTCCTGATTTCGGCCCCCCCGGGAAAAGTACACATTCCTTGATTTTTCAGCCACTTAACATTGGGCTGGCTGGGTGAGCAGACTGTGCCCGTCGAAGCAGGCAGAGAAGTGGCTGCAGCTGCCTGTGTCCCCTATGCTTCTGTCTTCAGTCACCTGGTCTCTGTCCCTCTGTCTGGAATCCCAGCTGTCTCCAGTGGATCCAGCTTCAGCCCTGAGGTTGTAAATTGGCTGCCTGTTGTTCAGCAAAGGGGCTGGATTAGAGGAGGAGGGCAGAGGAGGGAAGGAGATGGAGGAGCAAACACCAGGCCAGGGTGGACTCCCTTACCCAGGGGATGTAGAAGGGCAAAGCCGCACTGGGGCCAGCGTGGTCCTTGGCTGTGAGTCAGCAGTGCCAATGGCTCAGAAGCTGGCTTGTGAATCTTGGGGACCCAGGAGCTGGAGCTCTGGAGAGGCCACCACGTTCCTTTTGGCAGCTCCTCTTAGTGGTTCCTGCCTGCCCTGTGCCAGATTGGACTCATCAGAGAGCTGCAGGGCTGGATGGCCTTTGTAGGGACACACTGTCCTTCCCCAGGTCCCTGTCATCTGTCCTGAATGGTTCACTATAAGCCAGTACTTGTGACCAAACCTTGGGCACATACTCTGCAGTGAGAGGGAGCCTTTAGAATGGAACACCTCACCAGGAACCCAGCCACACCTCGGCCTTCCTAAAGCTGCAGTACCAGGCTTCGCCTCAAGGTGGCACAGCAGCACAGCCTATAGCCTACAACAAGCCTAAGCTACACCTTGGGAAATGCATCCTTGGGCATGGCAAGCAAGTGAAGCATTTCTCAGTCTCTTGTATTTCTTGTTTCAAACAGGCTGGCTCCTAATCTAGCCTGAACTTTGAGGCCTTTTCTTGCTGGCCCATCTACTTGCATCCCCTGTTAAAATGGGATGGTCATTGGAAAAGAAAAGCCCTCTCTGCCCAGGTTCACCTTCAGTTTCAGGTTAGAGCTGTTCCCCCGTGGTCGTGGAGCCTGTCCTCATAAGGATCACCTGGAGCTCCGAGGGCCCTCACGTCATGGGCACATGAGCCCAGACAGGCTGCACACTGGTACCACCAGCATTACCTCCCTTGTAGATTCCTTCCTTATTTCACCCATTCCTACCCTCTTCTCTTCACACACGTTCTCAGTCTCACCTCACTAGTCTTTTTGAAGTTTCCACTAAACTTAGTCATGCCCACGCCATTTATAATTAGCTTTTATTCTAAGTGTACTCCAAATTTTACTCCAAATTTACTCTTTGCTGAAAAGCCACTTTGTCTACATGTCCTTCTTCAGCCACCATGTGAATAATAATAATAAGAAGAATTCCATCACTTTTTATCCCTTTATCTTGATGTATTTTCCTTCTTAGCCCTTCCACCATCTGACGTAAGTATGTATTTGCTATATCCTCACTGAGATCTGAGACTTTGCCACTTTTTGTTCTCTGCTGGGTCCATGGCACTGAAATAGTTTTGTGTATAGTTGGATGCTCCTGAAATGTTTGTTGGGTGGGTGGATGGATGGAAAGATGAATGAGGAGGGAGAATTCTTCCCCTCCCCAGCAGGCCAGTGGAAAAAGCAGTGTCTTGGGAGTTTGGAGTCTCGGGTCTGGCTCCATTTCAGCCACTAGTTGCCTATAGGACTTTGAGAAAGTCACTTGACAACACAGTGTGACCCATTTCCTAATTAGTGTAGTGAGTGGGCTGGAATTTGTGACCTTAGGTTCCTTCCTTCCCTGACAGTTGTTGGCTTAATGATTCTACTTTGAAAAGAAGCCAAGTCTATAAGCCCGGTGACAGTATGCATTTTTGACCAGAAACTGTCACAAGTAATAATGTAGCATCAAAAGAGGCATTTGTGTATGTGGACAAACACAACATTGCTTCATAATCTTGTCTTTCAAAGCTATTTTCCTAAGAAACTTTCTGCTTGCAGCCATACTACTATGGTGTTTGATCCGGTCAGATTTCAGAAGCTAGGCAGTGTCGGGCCTGGTTAGTACTTGGATGGGAGACCACCTGGAAGCATCACGTGCTGTAGGCTTGAAAGAAGAACCTGGCAACCCACTCCTAAAAAACAATCAGCCATTGAAAACCCTATGAATAGCAGAGAAGCACTAACAATGGTGTTTCACCTATTGTATGTAGGTTCACTTATTAGTTGGACACTGACTCCGTGGCACCTAATAACAAGAAACTTTCCAATGTATTGCACTTCTCTTGTCTTTCATCTTGGTCCCCAGCCCATGAACTAATGTTTTTATTTGTTCTGACAAAGAGTTGTTTTTTTTTTTTTTTTTCATTTGAGCCCTTCCTAGGTTATTTTTTCTCATTAGTGACATATTGGGAGAGATATCATGCCCTTTGTGTGCTTCTAATGTGATAAAAGATTTTCAAGGTAAAATTACAACAAAAGGGACCTCTTATATGTGGAAAGGAATATTGCCCAATGACATAATTTTCTTCTTGCTCTTTGGTTGTGATTGATAGGATCAATGCATGTCTTGTACCTCGAAAACATTAAAATATTTTTTGGTTTATGGCCAGTAGCATGCAGGAGAAAACAGTTATATACTGGGATATGGGTAGAACTTCATGAAAGTGATGTACTTTATCTAAGGGCGGGAATCTTTGCTCCTTCCAAATGAGCTTGAGGGAAGAAAGCAGTGCCTTTCCAGTGTAACCTGATGGATTCTCCAAGTCCCCAATTTGAAAAGTCTGCCCTTCTCACATTATAATGAAAACAAAACAAGACAAAACTTGACATACTAGTGATAGGCATGATAATCCTCCCCCAGCCTCAGCCAATCAATATGTCCAGGTCCTTATTCTTGGAATCTGTGAATATCTTACCTTACATGGCAAAGGGGACTTTGCAGATGTGATAGTTAAGGCTGTTGACATGGGGAAATTAGTGAGAATTATATAGGTGGGCCCAATCTAATCTGCTTAAGTTGGAAGAAATTTTCCCAGCTATGGCCAGAAGATGATATCATCACAGAGGAAGAGTCAGAGAGATGTGGCACTGCTAACTTTGAAAATGGAGGAGGGACCAAGAGTCAACTAGTACAGGCATCCTCTAGAACCTGGAGAAGGCAAGGAAATAGGTGGGTTTTTTGTTGTTGTTGTTGGAGCTTCCAGAAAGGAAGGCAGTCCTGAAAACACTTTGGGTTTAGCCTGCAGGCTTCTGATTTGTAGAACAGTAAAATAACAAAAACTCTGTAAGGTAGCTCATCCAATATGGTAGCCACTAGCCATGTGTGGCTAGTGACCACTTGAAGTGTAGCTAGTCCAAACTGAGGTATGTTGTATCTGTACATAAATTGCAATGGTTTACTGTAAAAAAAGAAAATATTCATTAATAGCTTATTCATATCTATAACATGTTGAAGTGGCATTGTTTTGAATGGACTGGCTTAAGTGAAATATATTATTAAATTTATTTCTTTTTTAAAAAATATGACTATTAAAAAATTTAATTACACACACAGCTTATTTTCTTGGCCCACACCATACTTCTATTGGACATCACTGCTCTAGAGCATCCCTGGAAGATAGGAGATGGTCATTGCAATGGCAGGCAGTTCTTCTACCAAGTGGCCCGTGATGACATTCTTCACATACAGGTTTCCAAGAGTAAAGGTTGAGCATTCTTGTGTCTCCCTGTATCAGGTCATAGAAGAGGTTATACTGCCCTTTATATCCTTGGCCCCTGACAGAATGACTGGCACCTGCTCAGTAGTTATTTGCAAAGCATGCATTTGATGTTGCTGACCCTAGAAAATGTTTTGACAAGACAGTACAAGGGAAAATGGAAAACAGGATGCAACAACTGGGTCTTTTCTCTTTTGGCCAGTGTTTGTTACCTCTTCTGGACAGGGTCACTTACAATTTTCAGGAAAGAAAAAAAAAATTGAGTTAGAAACTAAAAGGGAGGCTCAGGTATCTGAGCATAAACACTAAAAACCATTCATGCAGTGATTTTTGTTTGGTCTACTTCTTCTCTCACTGACAATTTCTCAGCAATGCAGAGAAAAATGGCTTGACCTTAGAATTAGGAGACCAACTTTTCATTTGAAATTTTGGTTCTCCTCTGATTTACTCCATGATCAATTTTGCTTCCTTGTTATTCACTTTACCACAGTGCTAAAAGGGACAACTGTTTGTATTTATCAGTACTGAGAACTACTGAGGATTAATTCATGACTCTACTTAGAAGTCTACTTAGATTTTTTAAATATCAGGAATAATTCACTTCAGTAAAAAATAATCCTGGCGTCGCCGGGCGTGGTGGTGCACGCCTGTAATCCCAGCGGCTCGGGAGGCAGAGGCAGGAGGATCGCAAGTTTGAGACCAGAGGCAGTCTGCGTAACATAGCGAGACCCTGTCTCAAAAAGTAAAAAAAAAAAAAAAAAAAGGGCTGAGGTGCAGCTCAGTGGTCCAGCACTTGCAGAGCATGCAGGCGCGAGGCCCTGAGTTCAACCCCCAGTACCGCAAAAAAAAAAAAAAAAAAAAAAAAGCCTGGCACAGAATTTGATAACCTTATCAGTTGCTTCATTCAGTACAGCCCTGACATGGATATTTGTGGAATTATTGTGTTTCAATGGTTTATTATAGCCCCAAATACCATATTTGAAAAGTGTCCACCATGATAATATACCACTAAATGTTGCTGGTTTTCCCCCCCGTATGAGGTCATTGCTCAACTCAAATGAACTTTGTGCCATTAAAAATGGGGAAATACAATTTATTTCAATGCCATTTGAGTCTGTTTTGAGGTATTGTGGACGGAAATATCCTGATTACTTGGTGGGGATGAATCATGTAGTAGAGCAGTCTGGGGATAAACTTTATCTTGTCCTCATCTTTGTTTTTGTTTTCTATATAGAAACTAATCATTTGAGGTTGGCAACGTGGATTTGGGCTAAATTTCTTCAATAAATTTTTTTCTACAGTTCTTTACCTCAGACCAATCTTTGAATGTAGGCTGTTTTCCAAAAGCAAACCTGCTTGCAAACCCTCTAAAAGACTGCCAGCCTGTTAGAAATTACAGTAAGTCCTCTCTGAGGTTGGTGAGACTGAAAATTCATTGCATTTGGTCAAAAACAGAGAATGTTACAATTTAATTCCAGGAGCAAGAAAGAGAATTAGGAATGAAAACATTGTTAGGGGAGACATTTGCCTGGTGTACACATAGGCTGAGATCATTATTCTGGTCCTGATTCTAGGCCATGGTATGAGTGACCAAGGAGAGAATGATGATGCCTTGGTTATTGAAGACACAGTGTGCTTGGAGGCATAGCCCCGTCTCAAAGTGCTGCCTTGGACAGACAGTATGGCTGATTTGGCAAAACACACAAGCCAGACACAGTGTGTATCTCACCCCTAAGCGGTGATCTTTTCCTGATGCTTCTATAAAGTCTGCAAATTAAGACAAACCATAGGTCCTGGGAGGGGGGTCTGGCCTTTCTTAACACTATGAAAATGCAATATTCATAGGAAATGAATATCATGCCAGCCAAAAACCAGCCTATAAATGAAGGGGTAAGGTACTAAATACCCATGGAGAAAATAATAGAGACACAATCCAACTGCTCTGTGATAGTCTATAGCAACCTATTCTAATATTTGTAAGATTTATTATACGTGTGGGGCTGGAGCTTAGCTTAGTTGGTAGAGTGCTGCTCCATGTGCTCTGAGGCCTTGAGTCCGATTCCTAGCACAACAAAAATGGTAGAAAGACCTGGCAGCCCACTCCTGAAACAATTCTGCAACAATCAGCTATTGAAAACCCTAAGGATAGCAGAGAAGCACTGTCAGATATAGTATAGTGCCTCTTTTGTTCTGTTGTACAGAGAGTCACTGTGAGTTGGACTCCACTTGATGGCACCTAAAACCACCATAATAGCTATCTCTATTTATCTTCTTCAACTACACCCTTTCAGTAGTCCCAAAAGGCTCCTATTTTATAATGAGGACCATCTCATTAGCTAAAATTATATTTAATTCACCATATATTAAGTAAATTTCTTAAGGTTTTGGAGAATCCCCTTAAGCCATATATAACTAAACACAGTTAGATCAAGCTTTGAATATAGGCATGTTACCTTCCCTCCCCTAGTCCGTTTCTGATGAATGAACAGCTTCTGTCCATGTAATGTGATGTTTAGTTTGAGGGCTCCGGAAGAAAATGCCATTTATTATCTTTAAAAAAATTATGTTTTGTGGTACTGGGAAGTTGAACTCAGGGCCTTGCACAAACTTTGCAAGCACTATACCACTGAGCTGTGCCCCCCCTCATCCCTTCTAAAATATTTTGATCTTGAGACAGAGTCTTGCTAAATTGCTCAGGCTGCCTCTGGTCTCGAACTTGTGATCCTCCTGCCTCTGCCTCCCGAGCTGCTGGGATCACAGGCATGTATCACCGCTCTTGGCTTCTAGTTATTTTCTTTACTCCGCAAGCTTGTAGAGTTGGAAGCCACAGGGCAGTCTGTAACCATTATCACTGTTTAAGGCTTATCTTTGTGGATGTGGTTCTACTTGGGGATTGCCAAAACACGAGGAAATGTGGGTTTTGGTGAATGGCCATGGGTAATATGACATTATCAGAGTGGTTTAGCCCTGGGAATGGTACTCACGGACCAGGCAAGTAAGAGGCAGTCATTTTTTACCTTGGAGCTCTTGGTACTCAAGTGTAAACGGAGGTAGAGATTTCATTGGCTAATTTCTTTTATAGTTCAATAAATATATCTTGGGTTGTATATTTTTAAACCTGCAACTTGGCCAGGTGCCATAGCTCATTCCTGTAATCTGTGCGACCCAGGAGGCAGAGGCAGGAGGATTATAAGTTTGAAGTGAGAAGAAGCGTACATAAACTTAGTGAGATGATGCCTCAAAATAAAAATTAGAAAAGGGTTGGGATTGCAGCTCAGTGGAGGAACACTTGCCTAGCATGCAGGAGGCCTGGAGTCAATCCTCAACTACTAAAAAAAACAAAAAAACTAAAAAACAAATAAACCTGCAGCTTGCAGTGGAATCACCTGGTTATCTCACTACAGGACTGCTGAGTCTTATACCAGCCTTAACTCAGTCTATGCCTCTGGGAATGGGACACCCAGGAATCCACATTTCCTTTAATAAACTTTTTTTTCATAATTCGCAAGAACTGTACCACTGGGCTGCACTCAAAGCCTGTTTTTTACTTATTTCTTTTTTCTTTTTCTTTTTTTGTTATCATGTTTTTAACTTTACTTATTAGTAATTGTTTACATATACAACTTAATGGGTTTTATCATGACATTTCCATACATGCATATCATTGTCCATTGCTCGTGTTTATACCCATTACCCTGTCATGACCCCCCCCACCTTTCTCCCTACCAATGGTCCCCTTCTACTTGCATGTCTTGTTTGTGTGTGTGTGTATAATATATATATATATATGTATAATATATATCATAAATATGATTTCATATTTTTGCTATTATGAATAAACATGGATGAGCAGGTATATCTATGTATTTTATGGTATGTTGATATACGAATATATCCAAAGGAATATAGATTTATATGGAATATGTATATTTATAGTCCTTTGGAGATATATATATAAATATATATATATATATATATATATGAGGGGGGTGTATAAAATCTCCAGATTTTGCTTTAAGAGCAAAATATGATATTTGTTTCTTCCCCCATTGCCCTTTCTTATTGCCCCTTTAATTCTTTTTTGTTTTTTCCTATTTTTTGAGACAAGGTCTCACTTTATATTCCAGCCTGGACTGGAACTCTCTATGTAGACCAAGCTGGCCTTGAACATGCATGGATCCTCCCATCTCAGCCTCCTAAGTGCTGGAATCAAAGATGTGAACCACTATGTCCAGCTCCTTCCTGCTCTCTTTGGTCCCATTTCTCCCCATGCACAGGCCCCCTTCTACTTTTATGACCTATACATTTTAACACTGAATATTTATTGAAATCTAATATCCACCTATGAGAGAAAAAATGCGATGTTGTCTTTCTGGGTCTGGCTTATTTTGCTTAAAATAATGATCTCTAGTTCCATACATTTTCCAGCAAATGCCATATTTTTTTTCCTTCTTTATGGCCAAATAAAACTGCATGGTGTGTGTGTGTGTGTGTGTGTGTGTGTGTGTGTGTGTGTGTAATTTTCCTTATCCACTCATTTGTTGGTAGTCACCTAGGTTGATTCCATATTTTGGCTATTGTGAATAAACATGGATGAACAGGTGTATCTATGGTATCTCTATGATACGTTGACTTACATTCCTTTGGATATATACTTGAGTGGTATATCTAGGTCATATAGTAATTCTACTTTTAGGTTTTTGAGGAACCTCCATACTGATTTCCTTAGTAGCTGTACTAACCTACATTTCCACTAGCAATGTGCTAAGGTTCGTTTCTCCCCACATCCTCGCCAGCATTGTTATTGTTTGTTTTGTTGGTTGTTTTGTTGATGGTAGTCATTCTGACTATGGTGAGATGGTATCTCAATGTACTTTTGAATTTCAAAACTTAGTCCTGATGGGTAAAATTGTAGAATATATTTTCATACAGTTGTCCATTTTTATTTCTTCTTTTGGGAACTCTCTGTTCAGTTCATTTGCCCATTTCTGATTGGATACATTGTTTTTCTTGTGTTTAATTTTTTGAGCTCTTTATATATGCTAAATATTAATCTTTTGTAAAGCTGGAAAATCTTGATATAAAGCTGGAAAAATTTTTCTTCCAATCTGTTGGCTACATCTTCATTCTAATAATTATGTATTTTGCTGTGAAAAAGCCTTTTAATTTCATGCAATCAC
Organism: Pedetes capensis; assembly: GCA_007922755.1. Taxonomy (NCBI): domain Eukaryota; kingdom Metazoa; phylum Chordata; class Mammalia; order Rodentia; family Pedetidae; genus Pedetes; species Pedetes capensis. The sequence goes on along the minus strand of VMDO01003688.1, from coordinate 639 downwards.
ATTTGTCAATTCTTGCTATTGTTTCCTGCGCTATTGATGTCCTATTCAGAACGTCCTTACCTATTCCTATATCTTGAAGTGTTTTCCCTATGTTTTTCTATACCAGTTTCAGTTTCAGATCTTACATTAAGGTCTTTGATTGAATTTGAACTGATTGTTGTTCAAGGTAAGAGAGAGGGTTGTAGTTTCAGTCTTCTACATGAGGATATCCAGTTCTCCCAACAACATTTGTTGAAGAGTCTGTCTTTTCTCCAACTAATGTTTTTTTCATCTTTGTGAGACATCAGGTACCTATGTGGGTTTATTTCTGTGTCCTCTATTCCATTCCATTGGTCTACATGTCTGTTTTTGTGCCAGTACCATGCTATTTTTGTTACTATGACTCTGTAGTAAATTTTGTTCCCTGATTACTCTTTCTGCTCAGTATTGTGTTATTCCAACTCTTTTATGCTTATATAAGAAGTTTAGGATTGTTTTTTTTTCTATTTCTGTGAAGAATGTCATTGGGATTTTGATGGGGATTGCTTAAATCTGCTTACAGTCTAGCCATTTTCATAATATTAATTCTTCCAATCCATGTCTTTCTATCTTCTAGTGTCTTCTTTAGCCTGCAGCCGTAGCCCTGTGGCATCTGATCCC